>PVKA01016412.1:0-47974 GCA_004027165.1 Ctenomys sociabilis
AAGATCTTACTATATGAAAGACAAAGAATAAAAGATGATGCCCAACTTTGTTTAATTTATCATGTAGTTAATGAATAATAAAGTCTATGAATAATTTTAAAAGTAGAATAAAGAAAAATTAATTGAGATAATTGTTTTTCTCTTTATTTTATTTCATGTTTTTATTAATTTTATTGAGAGACAAATACAATGAGACAGTCTCAGAACCAATTAGTAGGACAGCTTCAATAATTAATACTTGCATATTATTTTCTTTGTAATGGTTATTCATAGTACAGGAAGCAGACTTGATATCATGTCCAAACATTATTATCTATCTATTAGTTCTCCTGTGGATGAATTTGGGTGTCACAAAGACTTCCCCTCCCCTATAACCAAAGGTGCTCAGTTCTTTGCTTAATAATATCACTAAGAAGTTCCTAAAAAATTAAATTCGAGAAAGTATCTATTTGGAACATCCCTAACCTTAAAAATTCTACCATAAGTGATGGTTTCCTTCATTCTTAAAATGTAAATGTTTATGTGTCTATGTGTGTCTACGAAAGAGGAGAATGCTGAATTAGCAGAATATTAATTCTTTGGATGAGACCAGCCTTTTCCATGCTGCCAGCTGGTTGAGACTAATGGCACTGCCGTGACAGAAGCTGTTTAAGAGTGTGAGAGAGAAGATGTGGGGAGAGGACAGAATGGTCAGCCAATGGCTTCCCTCAGTAACTGAGTAGTTCAAAGGGTGACTGTCCCACTGACAGCAGCTGTGCGAGGGACATGAAGAAAGATTCCTAGCATATCTTTGTATGCTAGGAATCTTACGGTTTGTGAGAGACAGTCCCGTGTGTGGGTTTTGCCTTTCATTGCTTATTTGTTAATCCTTCCTGGCCTTGGTGTGGGCAGCTCTCTCTTCAGTTGTTGTCACTGTAGGTACACTGCTGTCCATAATTTGCCCTTGAAAATAAAGAAGCCAAGCCTCTTTCAGAAAGAAAGGGCTATGGGGAAGGCAACTCTTGATTGATGCCTGGCCTCTTCCATAGCTCTTCATCCTTCCTAGGGATTCAGCATGTGTGGAGAAATAGCAAAAGAATACGGGGTCCTGGGATTCTAGGATTCGCCTCATCTTGTATAACTGAGCCGTGTAGCGCAAAGTATTTCCTGGAGTTTGTTTTCTTAGAATAATCCTAATTCCTTACAGAGCTAGCACAATGTTTTCTGCAAAAGCCTGACATTCAGAACCTTGAATGACCTTTTACGTAGAGAAAGGCCTCACTTGATGTCATTTTAGATTAGATATACTTTGTGCATTAACAACAATGTTGCATGTCCTATACCATCAAGGAAAGTATGAATAACTGGCTTATTTTGTGTCTCATGCTTTATGTTTGATGCCTCATTAATTTTGAATAATTATGAGCATACATAGCAAGGAAGTGAGATAAAACAGGAACTAATCATTTTGGTCAAGGCTGATATTTGTGACTGTACTCAAGAAATACAAGAAGGATTTGGGAAATGGCCTGTTCCCACATGACACTCAGATTTGTGTGATGGAGGAAGTAATGTAACCTCACAGGATTTCAGTGTCTTCATCACTGTCTAATGACACATGTGAACCAAATAATCTTCAAGGTCAAACAGATAATCATTTTTTAATTTCTTTTAAAGTGTTCGTTTGTTTGAGAGCATAGCATATGAAACACACACACACACACACACACACACACACACGAGGTGCTATAGAAGGAGAAATACAAAGAGATGGCAGAGAAGTCCTCAGATCTACTAAAACAGCACGGTCTCAGGCATCACCTAGATGTGCACACAGGCTAAACTTCCTTAATAAAAAAAAAATCACATAATACTCAAAACATGGAAACTTCATGATCATGCTTACGTGATTCTGCCCGTGAAAAATTCACACCTGGTCTCATGTGTGAGGTCTCAGTCAGAACGTAGGCACATGCAATTATTGTGTAAAATTGCCTTCGAGCTATGGGTATGAAGTGTACATAAAACATTTATTTCCTGATTAGGGGTGGGGCCCAAGATATCTCATTATGTCTATACAAATACTCCAAATTCTGAGAAAATCCAAAATTAGAAACCCTGTGGCCTCAAGTATTTAGGAGGATAGATGCTCAATTTGTACTTCTGAAGAGTTGATATTGGACTCACATACGAAAGATCTCATGTGATTTTTCTCAAATTCATATTTGCCATAGAAGTTTTCCTTTTCAAACACATCATTGGTTTGATTTTAATTATCTATCAATTTTCAAATTTTATAATTTGTCTACAATAAAATACACAGATCTGCTTGTGTGGTTTGAATACCGACGCTTACAGTTACCTGTGTTGTCATCACACCAAATGGCCTTTAGAGCTCTCCTATCTTTCCTGAAGCTTCATGGCTCCTCTTTCTAGTCATCTGTCACCCCGCTGCCCATGATGATCTGTGCAAGAGTGATCTGTACTGTGGGGAAAACTCTCATTGTGCAGTCAGTGTGACGTTTAAACAGGAGCTTTGCATCCATGGGTGTTTTTTCAAAGTATGAATCAGAATTGTGTTGCTCAAAGAGACAAACAGAACTGCAGAAGAATTGATGTGGACCGAGATCTCATTGCTTGTTATCTATCAGTTCTTTCCTTGGTGCGTGTGCGTGTGCGTGTGCGTGTGTGTGTGTGTGTGTGTGTGTGTGTGTGTGTTTCTGCCTCTGAGTAGGCAGGCTCCACTTTTTACAATAAAAGGCCCCTCTTGTCTTGGTTACTTTTCTCTCATTGCTGGGACAAAATATCCAACACCCAAAATGAAGTAAGGAAATGTTCATTTAGCTGACAGTTACTGGATGTTTCAGTCCACACTCAGCTAGCTCCAAGGAAGAGTGGCACATGGCAGAGGGCAGTGGTTCATGATGGCAGAAAACAGCAAAGTGTGAAGGGAGGAGCAGTGGTTGTGACCACTAGCAAACCTTTCTGCCTTCCTATATCATATTCAGGATGTCCATCCCAGGGTGGGTATGGCACTTACACCCACAATCCCAGCATTGCATCATGAATTAATCACAAACTCTGGAGGCTACCCCATGACTGCATGAGCCTTTGCGGGGGCAACTAGACACAGACCATACCACTACTCTTGGCTGCGTCCCAGTCTTTAACCCTGCCCTCCGCACACCAGGTTATCAATTTCAGTCTCCACCTCTAGGGGCCAGAGACACAGGACTGTTTCTATCACTGGTAATGCAGTGACTTAGACATACCATTGGTCAATAGTTCCCTTGTCTCGTTCCTGCTCAGTACTGCGAGGTGGAGAAGTACCCTTGTCTGTTGTGTCTGGCATACAGGTGTCAATTTTTAATACTTAGCCAGCTAGCAGAGCCTCCACTAGAGTGGGTGAAGGGCCCATATCCTCCTTTAATGTGCTGCCTTTTTTCTTGTCCTCAGGCTTGCTAGTTAGAGGGTCAAGGAAAGAAATACTGGATAGCTGAGATTAGAAGGGAAGCGAATGGCTCGTATTGGAATCTGTCTTTGACAGGCAATTGATCTTCCTTTTGATCAATGACCTGGTTACTCTTAATTGTTGGTTTCACTGGGTTGTCAGAGAGGTCTGGATTAGTAAGGTACACTTCAGGATGTGTCTAGGTGCATTGTGCAGACCCAACCCAAAGGAGTGTATCTGGTCCTTAATTCCTTCCTCTGTGGTCTTCCCTTATTTGTCTGCTTCCCAGATGCCATCGGTTGAGTGGTGGTCTTGCCAGACCCTTCCACTGTGATGGGTCTGCCGCAGAGTCAGCTGTGAAACCTGTGAAGACCCAAGCTAAAATAAACTTTTCTTTTTCATGTTTCAGCTCTCAGGCATTTTGTCACAGCAATGGAACACTGACTGACTTACTTACTGAGCAGAATAAGCCTGGATGGGAGATAACTACGACATGAAAAACACAACTTATAGGAATTTCCAGGATGCATACTTCTAAATATGTTTATGGACTGCTGGACTGTTTGGGAATATTTTGCTGAATTCACACAACTATAATATTTAAATGACAAAACTAAACAAAAAAGGGGATACAAACGAATGAGCAATTTGTATCTGTATATTCAAAATAGTTAAGATAGATATACAGCTACATTCTCTTAATTCAATGAATAGAGGGATCTCTAATAGTATTTGGAAATAGAATATCATGTCTGCACCTTGTACAACAAATAACCACTAAGAAAAACTAATTTGACTTGAAACTTGTCTCATTGCTATTTGTTTTTCAATGAAATTATGGACAAAATATCTATAGCTTTACGATATGCAGAAATAACCTGGAATAACTTAGAAAGACAGAAACTGCATTATGAATACTGTCCAGCTGGTGATATGTAGGTGGGCTACTGCCAAGTATTCCTTGGCCTCTCTGATACTGCCTAGACTACTAGGGAAAGGAATGCGGATAGCCAGCAGCACTGGGCTGTCACTGTGTGCTGTACCTGCAGTTAATTCATTACAAGCTCTTGTTTCCTCCTTTCTCAGATGGTGGTCTTCAGGAGCAGCAAGTGCCAGCACCCTCATAGTGGACTGGAGCCACGGCCTGAGCAAATGGTGTGCATGGCCTGCCTGCTTTTTGGTTTTCCCTCCTGCGAAGGTGCTTCCTCCTCTTTTGAAGTGAAGCCATCAGTGAATCAATAAACAAATTCCATGTGGCAGTGAAAAGTATCTAAACCAGAGTAACTTCCATCAAAGTGGATGTATCTAAAAATGAGTGAAATAAAACTTTTACAAACTAGCCAAATAGCTTAGTGGATTAAACCACCTGCAAGCAGATGCAGGAGCTGGGGGTTCGATCCCCGGGCTGCTGTGCTGGCCCCACCCCTGGGGCATACTGAGAGAGCAATTGAGACTGAGCATAGTGGCTCATGCCTGTGATCCCAGATCTTGTGATTCTATGAACACATGGATCACAATGAGTCTGATATAGTAATAAGGCACTGACCACCCTATAGATCTTTCCCTAAAATAAAAAAAAACTTCTACAAATTACATAGGTATAATAGACCTGATTTACACAAAACATAATGCAAAGTAATTTTAATATTTTGTCTAGGAAAATTTATATTTGTATAAAAGTATGAGGATAATAACTTCCAAATTCAAGATGTATGTTCTCTCTCGTAGGGAGTTGGAGAGGAGGCATTTGGGAAGAACATATAAGGAACCACAACTATTTTTGTGACAGTTAATTTTTTCAAGGTGAGTCATGATGTCAAAGGTATTATTTACATTATCATTCATACATTTTTATATATTCAAGACATTCCACAATAAATATCAATAAAATTGATAAAATGAGACCACACTGTCCTTCATTCTATAACTACTGAACTTTAAATTTTCAGTATGCATTCATTTACACCAGTTGCCAAATTTTAGGTGGGGAAGGGAAAGTTTTGTAATTTCAAAGCTTCTAAATTAAGTGAACTGCTCTTAGCAGGCAGGGCTTGATTATAGAGTCTGACTCCGAAATAAATTTCCCAAGTTGTGTCCACCTAATTAATGATGTGAAGGACAGGATTTTAAATAAATACTGCTTTAATGCTACCCTTTTCTTAAGTAACTCCATAATTCATTTACAAAGTAATTATTTTTTTGAACTTTTCGTTATTTATTTTTAATGTAGTTGGTCATTACAGGGTCTCACTACGCAGCTTGGATTTACAGTGATCCTTCTGTATTCAATCTTCCCAGAACTGGGATTACAGATGTGTGCCGCTACACCTGGATTCTGTGGGCAGGGGCTGGCACAGCATGTGGTGCTGATGATCGAACTGCCATCCCTGTGTCTGCCTAAACTTGCCTAAGCAGGTGCTTTAGTCTGCTGAGCTATTTCACCAGCCCCTTACTTTCATATTTTTTTTTTACAGAGAATAAAAAATATTTTTAAAAAACCCATGAGGAATGATGAGAATTTCAATAAACACAATGATAGGGTTACAACAATGGTTGTTATTTTGCATATTACTATTTTCAAATTTCAGATTACCAGATATTTAAGCACGCAAAATTTGTCAAAAAGTTAAAAAGAAGAGAGTGATAAAAGATTTAAGTATTAACTTCTCCTTTCAATGAACCAACAGAAATGAGCAGTACAATTATCCCAGCTGTCCTATATATAAACACATATATTCCTTTTCCCTTCTTTTTCTTCTCCTTTCCCTCATCCCAGTTCTTTCCCTTTTCAATATCTCGTGTACAAAGTCACTATCGATGTTGTTATGTCTGTTGCTCTGGAGTAGATATCAGGAGAGTTTGGGATAGAAAAATGTTTCACTTTATCCAATGTGGAATACAAAATTAAAAGAAGGAAAAAAGCCCATATGACTTCTAACTAATTTCTGAGAAGGAGATGCATCTGTGAATCTGATGGACACAAACCCACTGGGAGCAGTGCTCTGGGCTGGATGAGTAGGGCAGCCCTGACGCAGTGCTGAAGGGAGTGGCCCACTCTGCCCTTTGATTGGGGCCTGCCATAGCCGAAATCAAACTTCTCAAAGCCAGCCTGGACTCACTTGTATTCTCCTTCCCTGGATTGCTAAATTCTCAAATCCTGTGTTGAGAGGCCTCATCCCATGAAAATCTCTCAAATCTGCTCTGGACCAGGAACCATGCTGACAAGGCCAAGAGCTGTGGAAATGCTCTCACCTAGCACGCTTGAGGATGCAAGAGGCACCCTCGGTGAAAGGAGATGCAAGGATGGAAGAAGAGAAATGATGCAATTTCTTTACCAACTAAGGAGAAGGATAGCAGAACTGAAGGAGATCTGTGAGGAAATTTATATTAGGGGATAAACAAATGAGCTCTGTGCCCGCCTCTTTAAGTCTCTTCAATGCCATGTTCATTTCTCTTTTTTTGATTACCGGGTAGTGCAGTCCTCAGTCTCTTGGGGAATACTTCTTTCCCATTCAGCACAAACTACCCCTCAGGGCTTAAAGACATGTGGATGACAGATGATCAAGGTATGCACCTCTTAATCAAGCTGCCGTATTCGCTCATCTAAAGAGCTGCTTAAAAAACACATCTAGCAGATCTCAGCCTCCAACTGCACATCTTATTTACTCCAACTTTCCCTTTTGAAAAATCTCCAGGAAATTCTCGTGCAGGCTATGACAGCAGGAGAAGGTGAATGAAACATTTCCTGTATAGGTGGAGGACATTTTATTTTAACTTCAGTTGCTGATTTTATTAGCTTCTATTTTGACCTTCTAGACAGCTTCAGGAATGTTAACAAGAAAAAAGAAAAAAAAAATGTGCATGGCTACAGTATTTTTTGGTAGTTCTTTATTTGTGGGATGATAATGAATTTTTTTTAATGTACCAAGGATCGAACTCAGGACCTTGTGCTTGCCAGGCAAGCGCTTAATCCATTGGGCCTAATGGCTATTGACCCTGATGGCTTTACAGCCAAAGGGAAGGGCTACAGCATATTTCCTCCCGGTAGAGCTACTGGGCTCCTGCCATCCGTCTGGTTGTAGGATGGGTCCTTTCTTTCCAGTCCAAGAGTGCAAAGACTACACTTCAAACCTGTGTGAAAGATCACATATCTAAAAGAGACCAGCTATTGTGGCACACATCAACAGGAAACAACATTCGCTCTGATTTTTACTTTTGCCAACTTTTCTTCAGGAAAAGTGATTTGATAGTGAAATGGCATGGCTTGATAAAACTGCACAGAAAGAGGCACACCCACAGTTAGCAACAGACAAGACACCTTTTTAATTAAATTTCCAAATAAATGCCATTCTGGGTTGGAGGCAAGGGTCTTCTGCGGACTTCTCTGCCACATGTTGCTCTCGCGGAAGTGATCCCTGTAACTGTTGGGTGGGTCCCTCGGCTTCTGTGAGATGTCATTTAGCTGTTATTCCTCTATCAAAGGCTGGAAAGTCATCTAGCAGAGACATTTTAACCTGAGATTATTGAATCTGACAATGACATTCATTTAGATCACAACACAAGTGAAATAATTCACTCTTTAATGAAGTGTACCTTGTATAGCATATTGACCATGCAAACTGACAATCATTGCTTTAAAACAAGCCTAGGTTACATTTTTTTTTTTTGCCATTGAAAATGGGTTATCAGTTCATAAACTTGGAATAAGGCCTGATGACCTGTTATTCCTCAGAAATATTTTATTGGAGTCCTGGAGAAGCATGTGCTGAAATTAACTATTGTTAATTGTGAAAAAGAATGAAAAAGTCCACGGACTCAGTATGCAAAGGAGTGGCCTATGCAATTGCACAAGTTCTTCTCAACTTTTCATTTTGAAAAACTGCCAGCCTACAGGATAGTAGAGAACCGAGTGCATGAACATTCGTGTGTCTTCCACCTGGCTTCATGAATCGCTCCAATTTTGTCACATTTATGTTCTCTTTTCTCCTCTGTATACAGGCAACTTTAAAGTAGGTTGCACGTACCATGGTAATTCATTCTAAATACTTTAGAATGAATCCCTTAAAAATTAGGTCATTATTCCATATAGTGTAAATAAAATTAGGTTATTGTAACCTAAGAAAATTAACAATTCAATCAGATAGCCTAATACACAGTCCATACTTTGGCTTCTCCAGTTGTTCTTTATGTGTGTTTTAGAATTATTTTTTAAAAACAAAGACTGCAGTTAACATTTGTTATGTTCATCTAGCTGTTACACATTTGTATAGAATTTAATGATGAGGAAAAAATAGAAGCACAGGAACTTTGGACTCATAGTGATCTAAAAGGGCTCCTGACAAAGCTTTGTCTTGTCCCAAAGTATTCCTAGAAGATCTTATTGATGATTTATATAAAATTAACATTACTGGCCAGGTTAACCTCAAACTCATGGCTATCCTCCTGCCTTAGCCTCCCAGATGCTAGAGTACAGGTATGTACTACTGTTTCTGGCTCCTGAAAGTATTTTGATCTTTCTAAAAAGTTTACTGTATTTAAATTGAGGGGCAAGTGGAAAACACCATGGTAATTTTTTAAAGCTTCAATATCATAGACTTATTGTGTGATTTATTTTGTTTTCAAAACAAATATAAGGTTAAAAATTCAAATCTGGGGCTGGGGAGATAGCTCAGTAGAATAAGCACTTGCCTTGCAAACGCAAGGGCCTGAGTTCAATCCCAGGTTCTGAAGAAAAAAAGATCAAATCTGGAGGATTTAATCCCAGCTTCATTCAAAAGAGGAGAATAATCATGAAATTTCCTGTTTAAAGATTTTTGCTTTAATTTTTTTAAACCAGGAACTTAACTCAGGACATCACATCGCTAAGCAGGTTCTTATGCCACTGAGATATCTCCCAGCAAAGAAAAGGCTTTTGAGCATAATACTTAGAATGAACTATAATTTTTAAAATAACTGAACTTTCTCCTGATTTAGAATTATACTTAGTCTCCTGACAGCAAAATGTTGTAATTAAAAATGGAAAGGAAAATGAATTTCAATAAACATTTCTGAGGTAATAAGTAATGGTTTTATGAGTGCCACAGACTTGTGTAGATCAAGTTGGAGAGAGTATGGTTGAATTTAGTGTTGCAAATCCCCTTCTCATCTATAATTATATGTGTCTAAGGTCTTCAGAAGCGGTTGTCTAATTGCTTTAGGGTTGTGTTTGAAGGAAATATTGAGAAATTACATTTCACGAATTACAGTTTTCATGGATCTTATGTACTCAATTTTATATCATCATATTTTCATTAGCAGTGTGAAAGCAGTCACAGAAAATAGAGAACTGTGACCTATGTTCGTTTTGTAGAAAACAGTAATTTTTTTCTTTAAAAAGAAGCAAAACAATATTATGCTCTCTATGTTAAATCATGAAAGGCTTATAATTGATGCAATATGTTGGAAAACAAAGCCAAAAATCTCTTTGTATTGGAGAGTGCATTACATTTTACAATTAGCTAGAAGTTTTTTCTCCATTCTTTCTGACAGAAGATTTATTTCTTACTTCTGAGACACATTTTTTTTTTTACCTTTTAGCACCTGAAATAAAGCAGTACCTTAAAAGAAATGTCATGAGATTTTTAAAATGTGAAATATTTTTTGATTTTATTAGTGTTTCAGAAAAAAATGGTGATTTTTATAATTGATAGCTTCTTAGTTTTAAGGATTCATAATGCTAAACAATACAATATTATGCTGTTCTACAATATACTCATCCATGAGTTCTCTAACAAGAGGGATATAGTTTCTTATGAGTTTTCTGGAGTTGAATATTTGTATGCTTAAGAAATCAGATGTGTAATCCCAAAGATCTTAAAACATAATAGAAGACCTCTTGATAAACAAACACTAAACTCGACTTAGTAAAATACTAGTGGCTGATTTATCAAGGGCCTTTTAATGAAATATAGCTTGATGCTTTTAATCTAAGTCATTTCTATATCTTATTTTTGCTCGATTTATTTAGAAAATGTCAGCTTTCCCAAATAGCTGCATTCAGAGCGTCAAGCCAGTTTTACTATGTGAAGTAATTCTCTTAAAGCCTGGGTGATATGGAGTTCACCTTGGAAGTCAGTGTGAGAGGATTTTTTTTTTCTACAGAGTAAACCATTTTGTTACCAAGAGCAATCATAGTATTACAAAAAGCAGTTCACCAATTATTCTGAAGATATTAAAATTTTGTGGTGGTCACATTTTTTTTTTTTATTCAAGAATGTTGAAAGTATCTGCATTCACCTCTTGGAAAATCGCACAGGCTGATGACCATCAATTGCTCCTGCACTGAGACTGAACGTGGATACTCTTAATGCTCTTGCGGAAAGTGTACTTGTGTCCTCAGGAGGCATCGCTAACTGCTCTGGTGCCCAGCGCTGCCTGCGTCAGCCCACATACGCTGATAACCATGCACACTTTTCTTGGAGCTTAGGCTTATTCTGGCCTTGTTTAGGAAAATTCTGTTTGAGACACAGCATTTAAGCACTGCACATAGTATCACTAATGATGGGCAAAATAAATACACGCCCCGTTGAGCCAGCTGCACGGGATTGCAACTCTTAAATAGCAATTCAGCATATGCAAAGAACCTTAATTATTTCTTGAAAAATAGACTTGTCTGCACAATTCTCCATAATGAACCTGAAGTCCTTTTAGAGGAAAACATTTTGCCTCAGATTCCTGGATACTTACTCACTTGGTAAGAGGATTAGGCTCTTTTCTCGTTTTATTTTTCAGTACTTTTTCTTGACGCATGTCTGTATATGTAAAAAATGCACGCACATTTTACCGAACTTTCACTAACTGAATGTCCCTCAAACGAGCAGCATCCGAATAAAGATCACCAGCTACTTTGTGCGGCCCCTCACAGCTCCTCCATCCAACCACTCCGACAGGATCTCCAGCAGAGTTCGCTCAACATTTCGCCCAGTGCCTGGAAGTAACTCTTCTTCACTCTTGGAAGCAACTGAGATGTACAAGGGATTATGTCTTCACTCCTGTCTTTCCCAAGCTCTTTTCACGGGGTTGGTTGGTGTGAAAGGTTTTTCATGGAAAACCCTGGAGTGAGACAAATGCGAGGGCTCACCTTTGTGACTTTGCAGAGACTGCTACTTCATACTCTTTTGAGAAAGGGATTAAGGTGAGCAAATAAAATAGAATCCTTGAGAAGCATCTTCCAAAAGGGTTGTGAGAGATGTAAAGGGGATTACTTGAAGGAGAGGACACAGTTGTGTTGATACAGGTACTGTCGCCCAGCAAGTGGAAGGCTGGGATTTTTCTGAGTCAAATAAACAGATTTAAATGCTGCAGAAATCTATAGCCAGAAGGAAATCTCCAATAATTAACTCTATAAACCTCAAAAAGCAATGTGGGCTTCTTTTTTTGTATTTCCTAGTCTTGTAGTCTATATGATGTGTGAAAAACAGTGCTGCGACCAGAAGAATTGCCCCGTGCAATAGTTTGGGTTTCCTTTCTTGATATTGATGGATAGCAAGGAGTAGAGAGAGGCAGAGGGGGAGGGGAGGTCAGTAAGTCCCAGCCCCCTTTGCTGATAGGTTGGCATGAAAGGAAATGGTCTGGAACCATCAACTCCTTTTCAAGGGGTTGTCAACTCAAACTTTAGAAAAATAATTCGAGAGATGTTAATGTTTGACTCCAAGGCTTTCAATTGTGTATGGCACAGTAGTGGGGGTGGGGCAGAGTGTGTCCCTGAAATCTGTAGCTAACGCATGCCCCTCATTTCTGAGAGTGTAGCCCTGCCTGTATGATTTAGCATGACAACCAGATTATATTTATACAATTAATTAATGTTTGCTTGACCACTTTTATCCAATTTCTTCCATAGCACATAAAAGAGAGCCGAACATAAATTTTTCTTTCAAAACAATTGACTTAGCAACTGCTGACCTTCTGTTCTGTCATTCCAAGGATTGATTGGATATTGTTGAATTGTTTCATTCTACAGTAATTAAACATAAAATTAATTATGCTAGTAACCCATTATTTCTCTGAACCAAGGACTAAGTCATTTGTTTTTGCTTGGTTACTCTGAGGATCTGCTTTTAAATGAACAGGGAAAAGGAAATAATACTGTTGTAAACAGAAACTAAGTATTTTAAGGCCAAAAATTGTAACCCGGAAACTTCTAATTTCCATATGCTTGGCATATTGAATGTGTTAATGTAATTCAGGTCATAAATTTTTTACTTTGTGATATGGTCATTTAAATATTTTCTCAGGTGGCTAATCACTTAGAAAACATGTCAAAGTGGAATATATGTTAAGAAAGTGAGGTAGGTGAGTAAAACTGGATGCTTCAGTAAAGCCATCATGAATCTCTAATCCGTGACTTTGTTTTCTGCTTGCTCAAAACCAAATTTACTTCACAAGTCATTTTCTTTGTTAAGTTTGTATAGAAAATGTTTCTGATTATCCTGATGTTATGAACGTTGAATCTGATACTCAGAAGCAGACCAGGGTGACAGGGCTGAATTATCAAAATGCATGTGCTGTTAAAAACCAAAATAGGTTTTTGCAGTTTTCATTAGTGCAGGTCATATTAATTTAATTAACATGATTAAAGATAATATCAGTAGATGAAGCAGCAGATAACTAGATTTGGCCTATTATTCACCCATGGGCTATAAAATGGAGCACCTGACAATTGGGTGTGCAATCGTAGAGTTTTTACATTTCAACCTGCCTTTTACGACAATCTCCTGTATGACTTTAGGGTACCTTGTTGCCAGCTCATGGAATTTTTGATGCTTTTAAAGTTTCATAGTCCTGACTGATATTTTAAATGTTCAGCAAATTGTTGAGGTATAGTTCACTTCATGTAGTTTGGACACAAAGCTATTGTTTTCTTGCTAAGAATCCCGTTTCTTCCTAGTTGGGGCTGTGAGTTTCAATACCCGACTCTTCTAGCCACAAAGGTGAATGTGGGTAGCAGAGGGCTCATTGAATGGCTCTTTTTATGATTCATCCAGTTGGAAATAATGAGGCAATGTCCTTGTCACAGAGAAGTTGCCTATTCAGAAGTTTTCTCTTATGAAGAAAATCTTATTGTTTATTTTTTCTTTTTCGAGTGGCTGTGTTTCCAGTTGGAAATACTGTGTCCATCTTGCTGAAGGTGAACATGATTCTGTTCCCCAGATCTAACCAAGTTGATATAAATGGAAATTTATGACAGGGAGCTCTGGCAAGTGGTCCTTGTTCTAATAAGAGGGACTCAGGCTCAGTCAACAAGTGACTTTGGCCCTTCCTTCTCTCCCTTCTTCTGAGGGAAGCTTGTGCACTGTGGGTTGGCCTCAGGTCTGCTAGGAAGTGTGGGACTGGAATTGGCACATGACTGGCTCAGGGTGCTCCTCAATTTCAGAATTTCTGCTGTGTTAGACAACTAAAATCTTTATTTAGTGTTGCTATGACAAGAACAAATTCTTGTCATATTAATTCAGTGGAAACAATCCTAAGGTCATAATTCAAGGTGGCTTTGCAGAGGTCAGTCTGAGAAAATTAAATCAACCCACAAAAAAACTTCAAGAGTTAAGTGAGAATGTTTGATTTTTTGCCCAGCATTTATGTAGTGTTAGTTGCATTATTAGAGTCAGCGCTACCCGATCTTCCAGAATATCACAAAGATCAATTCTACCACTTGCATATAAAACAATCCTGGAGATATGAAAATCCTGTACATTCTTCACCGAACAAACACCCAAAACCTAATAGCAACACTCGTAAGTGAAGAGATCCATGTTATTGATCTGATAAGAGATTGTGCCAGTTTAGGAGCTTTGTTGCATTGCCTAGCATTTTTGAACTTCTTTTTTCCATGTAAAAAAATTGTGTAGATTAGGGAATTCCAAATGATTCCTAATATACTTACCTGGCAGGGGAGATACCATGATCACCAAATGATTCCTAATGCATGGGAATGAGCTGGGGTTAACAATATGGAATACATAATTCACTTATGTAAGAAATCTACACAGAAATGCCCTATAAATATCTACTTCTACAAATTAACAACAATGACCACAAAGACTACACAAACAATGAGGTCGTGGCACAAGGAGGAAAGTACTGCAGATAAGATCGCACAAGCTGTGAAGGTATCTGTATGAAGGTGGTGTGTACACAGGGAAAGGACGAAATAAACGTTTCCTGAGGATTAAATTACCGCTAACCATCGAATTTTAGAACCAAAGGCTTTCATCTTCAAATACTCAAGACCATCATCATAATAACAATAATTACGGATAACTGCACACTACCAACTCTGCTAAGTATTTTACATGCATTATCCCACTTCATTATCACTGATGCTTTGAAAAGAGTATCACACTCCCATTTATTCCCGTTTTATATCTAGTTTCATTGTTGTAGCTATGTTCTGAGTCATTTCCAATTTGAAAAGAAGTTGGGGCACATTATTTACTTCTTTTTTCTTTTCAAATTTAACAACTTTATTGAATTTGTAAAAATAGTCTACAGGAATGCATTTTAAAGATCACATTGTATTTAGGTACAGGAACATAAGTACATTGTAGAAGACATAACAAATGAAATTGTTTCCAGAAAGCTGCAAAGATAGAAAGTGGAGAAGTATCCAGAATACCATATTTTGTTATGCTTAAGACAATTTTCTACAATGCGTTAATTATAGACTCTTACCTTAGAATCATAGAAATGAAAACAGGACAATGCTTTGCTTTATACAAACACAGATACTCAGATATGGTATGGTCTCTTAAGGATTTAATGCAAAAAAATAGTAGAAATTTGCTCTCAGTATCAGACCAGTGGTCTAAATTCCCATGGAATATAATATACCTTGAAGAAAAAGAGGCTGCACCTCTCCAGTGTCTAGCTCACTTAAAAAAATAGAACAATGGTTTATGTGTGTGCATGGAGAATTTATTGCCCAGTACTCCTCAGAGTGTTTTCCTTGGATTGGTATAGGTGGCAAACTGTGAGCTACCTTTCTCTGGAGAGAGCAGGCACCTACATCCAAATGTAAACCCACCCACTGATTTCATTATCAGTAAAAGTTCACCACAAAAATAAACTCTGGCACTGGCCTACAAGTACCCCCAGATTTGAGTTCTTTTATTTTATTAAAATGAGGAGTGCCTATGATTGAAGCCCAGCCCCTCACATACTAAGCCCATGCTCTTAACCACTCAGCTATGCCCTTAGCCTCTCAGATCTCAATTCTTGTGCATGTATTGTCTGTTTTTCTGTAATAAAGCAGAGAAATGTGGATATCAGAATCAATATCTTGGTTCCAAAGACATTTTTCTATTAATATATATTTTAAAAAATGATTGGTCATAAAGGAAAGGTTGATTAGGAGTTATTTCTGCAATTTCATTCAAAACAATTTAACTTATTAATGTACCAGTACAGAAGAGGATTTTGCTACTGTATGGTTAAGTAGATACTGAGGGGTATTCATTAAAGCCAGGTTGCACTGATGTGGGAGAAGATTTGAGATAGGCCAAATCTGTGTATTCAAGCACAGAACCTCTCAGGGCATGTGTTGTCCAAGTCCCCTGATGGAAGCCATGGAAAAGTTCGCATGTGTAGTGATGAAGGGAAATAATCAGCTGTAGATCCTGTTGGTCTTCTTAGTGGGCACTAGCTGAAAATAAATCTTCTCGTCAGAAGAAAATTGGTCCTGTTGGCTACAGGGCCACACCCATTTTCCTTTTCCAGAGATGTCCTTTGGAACTCTAGACCTACCCTGAAAGCAAACCCTGGGGGAGTTTGACTGCATGGACACATGAGTTTTTGCTCAAAGAACACTGATGCGATGAACTCTTGATTTGGTGCCTTTTTAGCCCAGGGCAAGGAGAATAAGAAGACAAGCTGCCCTGCTTGAGCTCTCCTACTTTGAGTAAAGGTATAAATGAAATTATTTCCATCCCTTGTGAGTCTAAAACACTCAAAGGAAAGGAGACAGAGAGAAAAGTCTCTTATTTCTTGGAGGAGGGGACATACAAAGGTGATATATGTAGGTATCATCAGTAATACCATGGATTTGGGCCCGTTTGAAAATAACTGGTATCTGTTATGCTATCTCTCTGGTTTTTTTTTTTTTTTTCATTCAAATAAGATCTGGAAATTCTTACAATCCCTCTGAGAGACAGATAACAAAAGCTTCCTCTAAGTAACCCACTAAACCCATCTCAGTGTTTAATAACCCTTTTGTAAGGACATTTTTTCCTCTAGAGCAAACTTAAATCATCCTGCTGCAGGTTAAATCCATTTCCTCTCTTCTCTCTAGTGAGGAGAAAGAACAGCTGTTCACCATCTTGCCAGAGAAGAATTGCACACCTGAACTGAGAGAGCTCAACTCACTGTCAGGTTCACATCATTCGGCAAAACAGCATCGGTGTTTCTGTAGTCCTCAGGTAGTTCTTTTAAGGGCAGGATTCACACCCTTGTGGTCCCTTGTCAGAAGTGCAGATTCTCAGGCCTCAGTCCAGACATGCAGAACTGAAATTCTGGAGGTGGGTCCAGCAATCCGTGTCTCATCAAAGCTTTCCAGGTGATTTTCATGCTCCCAGAGGTTTGAGAACTACTGGTAGATATTTCATCAGATATGTGTGGTTATTACTACTTATCCTTATAATCCAGGTTTTCCTGTTTGTATATGAGTCTGTATATGAGAATAATTACATTTTTGTGTTACTTTAGGCAACATTTGTTGGCTAGTAGTTGCAGGAACTGTGTAATTGAAATCTAATAGACATAATGGAGGTGTCTGGGCAGACCATTCAGAGCTGGCAGTTTGGCTGTGACTCCTTGGCCTTACATAATGTGTTTAGATTATAAAAATATACCATGAATAGGGAAGAGAAAGTAATGAAAAAACAAAATCATTTCAACAGATAACTACTTTTAATTCTTATCTCTTAGATTTCCTTTTTGACAGTGTCTCATTATGTAGTTTAGGATGGCTTTTTATTATAATTATTATTTTGGTGGAAACAGGGATTGAACTCAGGCCCTTGTGCTTGCCAGGGAAGCGCTTATTCCACTGAGCCATCTCGCCGGCCTTCTCTTGGACTTCCTAAGCAAAAAATGGATATATTATCCTAAATTAAATTATATTATGTATATGGTCATGTAATCTATATTTCATATTTAAGAACATCCCATTAATGCCAACAACCAGTATACACAAATATATAGAAAAAGTTTTAATAGCTGCATAATCAAATTCCTATTGATGAATTTGTAGTTTATTCTCAGTTTGTAACTATTATAGAAAATTGCAACTGGGGAAATAACTCAGTGGTCTAAGTGCCTGTCTAGCAATAGTGAAATGACCGGGGTTCGATTCCCAGTACCATATGCTGTGTGAGCCCTGGAAATCCCAGGGTACTGTGCTGACCACAGAACTGTGCATGGTGGCACAAGCTTTTAATTCCAGCACTGGGGAGACTGAGACAGGAGGATTACTGCGAATCCAAGCTGTGTATCCAAAATAAAATAAAATAAGACAAAACTATTACAGAAAAAAATGCTCCATTAATTTTTGAGTGGTCCAGAGTCTTACTGCTTTGTTTTACAAGCTTCAAAAATAATTTTGAAATTGGATATTAGCTGGACTTTTACTTCATTATAAAGTATTCATTTTTCAAGTTTATTTTAGGTACCATTTTGGTTTATAATTAAACAGAAGGAAATACTTTTTTTTAAAAAATGATAATATATAGTGCATTCTACACAGAGACAGTGTTGCTATTCTTAAATAATGAATAATGGAAGTTTAACGAATTCACCAATTTATATTTAAGTTGATTCACTGGTACATTCTCCTTTATTGGCTGTGACTTCAACCACCAAAGGGCTGGACAATTTTGCTTGTGTAATGTGACAAGACAAGTGGGCAGGGAAACTGAACCTTTGGTTTTAGCCTCATGAATATGAAACTGCAGAAAGAATTTTAGTGGCAGAATAACTGCATAGAAGAGCTATAGCCAAGTTCTGAGTTTCCTCCTGAACATGTTAAATACTGAGACCACAACGACAGCACTTGGGCCATTGGCAACTCCGCTGTTGCAAACCTCACCCTCATAGAAGCCTATGCCATGACGCCACAAGCAGCAGGCACTGCAGTTGCTGTTGTCCCACGTGCCATTTGCATCTTTCCTCCAACTCTTCTGTACTAAAGGAGTTTCTCTTTGTTTTCCACTCAAACTTAGTTTTGGAGATCTCAGTTCTCATAAAGTGAGATCAACATCTTGAAACTCACCCAGATCTTTTGAGTCTTGGTTTGCCACTGATGGCAAGTGAATACACACCTCTTCAGACTCTTCCTTGGTTGTTAATGAGGTTTATTTGACACAATTGTATAAAGTTAAAATGTGCAGTGCGATGATTCAAGGTGCACACATGTCACACACAACTCCTACATTAGAAGATTCTGAAATGACACATTCAACCTTAAAGACTAAAGGTGAAAAGGTTTTCTAACATTTTAACATGGAAATAAAAAGTAACCAGGAGGGAATCTGTGGATATCACATATTTTTGGATATGAATCTTATCTTCTTTTGTTCAGCACTGTATAACAGTGACTATCCCTAGGCTTAGCATAGGCAGGGAGCCAGGGAGTATTTCCTGAAAGAAAGAATAAAAAAATTTTTTTTATGACTATTTCAATCTGGCCAACTTGGAACAGGAGTGCTGGTTTGTTTACATGACAGCTGAAGAAGGTATGAAGAAACATGCCAACCTTTCTGTAGAAACTTTCAGAACAAATGCTGATTGCCTATTTTATTTAATGAAGCCTATTTTACTTAATGTTGAAAATGAACATGTCAATTAATAAATAAATGATGTCATAATATTTGCTTTGGTACATCAACTTAGATATTTCATCTGTCCCAAAATATCATATTTGTTTGCTGAAAGTCAAGTTTTAGTAATACGTATTTGCCCAAGTAGCTGCAGCATAAACAACTAAAATAGTTTACAAAATAACTTGCCTGGTATAAAAATCAAGATTTTTCAAAGAATTACTGGTTATGAAACATAGCATCATTTTCCAAATCTTTGGAGTTACTAAATATATATTTTTCATGTGTTGAATTTATGATTTTTTGTCTTGCCTATTTCTCTCTAGTTTGAACAGAAAAAATCCTTCTACCACATTACTTCTTGTCTTCCCATGAGATCAGTGTAAGTCTCACAATGATTTTTCTTTGAAAGTAGAAAAAAATATTATTTTTAAACTAAATTGGAATAGGATAAATTTTCAAAAATCAAATAATAGCATGTATATTCTACTGTCAGACAGTACTGTATTTTCTAAAATATCTTATACTATATTAATATAAAATAGGTATAACTTTTCTTTATTTTGCCGGGGAAATCAAAGCACTGAAAGGTTAAGTGTTTTCCCCAAGTCCACACTGTTAGGAAACAGAAAAACTTAGTTTTAAATGCAGAGCATTTTGCTATATTTCATGCTGTTCTCCTGCTATCATGAAAACTTTCTGGATTATTAGTCAAGTTGGGTCATCCACGTCCATCATCTCCAATATTTGGGGTGAAAAAGTTCATTCCTGAAGATTTATGTATTAGGACCTGTGATGGCCACTCAGATTTTCCATCCTTTTTTTAGGATTAAAAATAACAAACTTTAAAAATTTTGATATTTAAGACTGGAGATGTAACTAAGTGGCAGAACACTTGACTTGCTTGTGTGAGGCCCTCAGTTCTCCAAGAGACAGTTACTGAGCTTCTAATAAAGGCTCTAAGTAGATTGAGGGTGTCTGCATGCACTTTCCTTTCCTTTGGCTTTTTTCTTTCATTCAACCTGTAGAGGATAAAAATGCCAACAAGAAAAATGGGGAGAATGATCCTACTAAATACAATACAGTTATTTGATAGGTGTCAGGGAAAGATTTTCACATTCTCTCTGAGGCTTTATTATCATTTCACATAGACATTCATATTATAAAGAAGTCCAATGTTAGTAGAGACTGAGATTTTGACTTCTTTTTGGTGGAAGGGAAATTGTGAAATTTTGGAACCTGCTCCATTAGAATAGATCTTTAATGTGGGACCAGTTGAATCAAAGTTTTAGAGTAAAGAGTTCCTGATTTGATTTATTTATTATAGTGAGCTTATTTATCATTGATGTAAAAATAGAAAAGAAAAAAAAGATAGCCACCCTTTTCGCTTCCTTAAACTAGATCTTAATTCAACAATTGGACATAGAATCTCCCTAAGGGATTTTAGAAAAAAAAATCTACCTTTTTCTATCTAATTTTTTAAAGAGACATATTGCAATGTATTGAAATAATGAGAAATACATTTTTGAGATAAAATTTTATGTAATTTAACTTGTAGAGTTCAACATTTTGTAACAACAAAATGCAACAAGTAGAGATTTTCAGCTCTGTCCCATAGATACAACTGAACAATAACATGTGATAGATAAGTATTTTATCTTTCATGGGTAATAAACATATGCAAATGATAGAAAACCCTTTACTGTTTTGCTACCTGTTAGCAAAAATTGCTTGCTTAGTTTCATTCACAGATTAGTTTTACTTCTGCTTATTTAAATAAAAAATTAAAATATTTCCCCATATCCAATTTAGAATTGACAAGTGCTGTAAACAAGCAGTTAAAAACTTATTTATTAAAACTTATGACATTTGCTATTTGCATGCAAGGATATGTAAAAGTTGTCGATGAATTCTTTTTGAAATGAAGCTAAGAAATAAAAATGTCTAGAGCCAGCCTGATCTTGGCCAAGTTACCAGAATTTCTGTTTTGATAATGCTCTGTTGAAGCATTACATGCTGGGGATGTGCACATGTAAATGAAGAGTAGCTGGTCAGCTGTAGGGAAAAGGGGGTGGGTGGACTAGAAGACCTACAAAAAGAGACCACGGTGTTCTACTATGCTGCTGGTGTTTTCAGATTAAGATGGGGGATTAAAGAATTTTACTCAGCAATTTGAGATGCTTTGTTAGGGACTGGGGAGATTTGAGCTGCTTTGTTCTCAAACCACATGTTAGTGAAAAAGCAAACAGGCACTTAATCCTGACAGACAGCAGAACTTGACATCAATTTGCCCCTTGGGAGGTGACCAGGAGTTCTCTATGACAGGTTAAAATGGCCAGCTCTTGTTTTCATGGAGCCTAACACCAACATTCCGTCCTAGCTTGTGCTTCCCAGCAGTGTGGCCATAACTTAGACAGTTGGCCTGACCAAGAGTTTTTAGCTATTAGAAACTCTTAGATTCTTTCTTAAAAACAAAATAAAGAACATTTTAAATGGAAATAACCTACAGGGTGTCAAATATTTCAATAGATTTCAAACAGACCCACTATTTTGGTCACTCAGTCATAAAATTAAAATTACAATGGCTGAGATTTTTGCTTTTGGAAATAATCGATGGTTGCCTCTAAAAATGAAGTCACAGGGCAACATAGCAATTTTGGAGCCCGTATGGGTTTGAAAAATAACCATCAATTCTTATGTAGATCAGTAGGGAGGTTCTACTGAATAACCAGTTATATTTTAAGGTCATATCCTTTAAGGTTACTGAAGTGAGACTAAAACAAACAAAATGAATGAATAGGAAAGAAAGTAATGACTTTTTGAATTAGATTTTATACATTAGTAAATTTACAAGTAGAATTATATAGTCTGGGACTTAAGCTGATACTGTGATATAAACTTTTCCATCTTGAGTTTTTGCCATCACTAATCTGTTGACCTAAAGTCTATGCTAAGTACCAAGTCTATTGCTTTTCTAAATGTTGGTGTGTGTAGAGAAAACATTTTTAAAATTGGAATTGAAGCAGCTAATTTATGGAGCATATTTTAAAACAAATCTTATTACATTATAAAGATTTTCTACTTAAATATTTAGCTAATCAATGCTTCTATAATGTGATCTGATTTAAGAGCCTGCTACATCTTAAAAACTTAAAAAAAAGTTTCTTCATTAGTGCTAAGTTCCATGCTTTTGTTCTGTTTTAAGAAAAGACGAAAGTTGATATGATCTGAAGAGAAAGCAGAGTACATGTACTGTTCTGGGGGCACAGCAGAGACACAACCATTCTTCTGCTCCTCCCACCCTCTCCTCCTGCCATACAAGTTGGTAAAACTGCTTCTTCCAGAAATCATGCCAGGTGGTTTCTCTTTCCTGCTATGAACTCAACACTTTCTCCTCAACCTGAAAGTTACTCAAATGATCTTTGTTCAGGATTGGTGAAATCCTTCCTGTGCTTCAACAGCACTGTACTTGCTTTCAAATGGCCCCTACACACATACAGGTAGAATATCTTTTTAAGAACACTCAAGTCATCTTAGATTTCTAAAGAGACACAGTTATCTTTGATTTTGCAGCTTTAATTGGAGGCTAAAATATCTTTGCATTGTCTACTGGAATAAACTTAAAAAACATTTTGTGCCTGCTCAGTTGCCAATTCCCAATGCCAGAGATAATTTCCAATATTTTGCCTGTCTCTAGTCAACACAAAAAGCAGTAGGGGATAAATCTGAATTTAAGATTGTGTTATGAGACAATTTTATTCATTTTATTTAAAACAGTCTGTGCTAACCTTTAGATGACTTTAGAGTTGTGCTGTTTCTCTCTGCTTTTATGAAGGTTTACCAGGCATATTATAAGGATCAAATACAGAGTGAACTAAAATCAGAAAAACAGTATTCATTCATTTAACTCTGGTACAGTGGAGCAAATTCAGGGTGACTCAAGGGACACAATGTCTTGTAAAACATATGTACTTAATATAGGGGTCATAAAACTTATTAAATTAAAAGCTAGGTTAAAAATAGGAAGAAAATTTATGCTGCTGTCTAAAATAGCAGTAATTTACCCTTGGCCTTTCCCTTTCCAAGTGATATAGGTCTGGTCAGAAGGAAAAAAAAGTCAACTTATAAAATCTTCATTTTGTAGGACCAAATGCAAATCTCCTTTTAATTCACCATGCATTTTAACAGGTAAGTGATATGGCTGAAAAATATAGTGGCAAGAAGGTAAAATGTTAATCTGTGAAGAGTGCATTTATATCCATCCAGGTTTCAAGTATGTAGGTGGCATTGTACCTGAACCCAGACTACAAACCCCATTAGTATTAGTAGGTATAGCAGGGCCAGCCAGATAGCTGAGCAGACAAAAGAGCCTACTTAGACAGAGCACAGGAGCTAGGGTTTGATCCCTGGCCTGCCATGCTCACCCTGCCCATGGGGTGCACTGAGACAGTGTTTGATACTGGGCATGTGAAATACACCTGTAATCCCAGCACTTGGGAAGCTGAAAAAAGGAGAATCACTATGAGTCCAATCTATGTAGTGAGACCTTATATACCTTGTCCTAAATATATAGAAAAGGAAAGAAAGAAAGAAAGAAGAAAAGCTTGAAGAATATGAAGACACTGGATAAAAGTATTAGGGCTGGAGGTGTAGTTCAATGATAGAGTCTTTGCTTCTCAAGTATAAAGCCTTGAGTTTGTCCCCCACTGGGGGGACAAAAAGAAAAGATAGAAAAAATACATTTCAATAGTTGACCTAGCTGCAAAACAGCAGTGCTGTGAATGGGGGCATGAAATATCAACAATTCATTGCTGTTTAATCAAAGCACTGCGATTCTTTCCTGAACAAAATCTTTTAGCCTTACTCAAGCAAGGTTTTGTTTGTAACAAAATCTGTAGAAACCAGGAAATTCAAAGTCAAGCTTGACTTTCTCTGAGTGCCTCACTTTACCCCTGCCTGTGGACCACACTGCTGTAGGAAATGACACATTACCTTTCCAAAAGACTTCAAGAAGTTTGGAAATAGGGTGGCCTTTACTTTCTTAGTACTTGTATCTTTTTCTAATCCACTTAGCAAAAATGTATTGTTTGATTGAAAATTTATTCTCAACACGATAACCATTTTCCTAGTTCGTGTCCCTAGGTATATTGGCTTAGGAATTTGAAACCAAAATAAATATAAATTTCCTTCTACTGAATTCACACAAGCTTTTGTTTAGAATTCTGGCTTCACATGAGTTGTTACGGCTGCTGACAATGGCCTTTGCCAGTCATTCATCTGTTTGCTCTTGTATCCATTCCTCACCTCTCCTTGGTCTTTTAGATCATAGAGGATTTAGCCCTGCAAAGCTCTCCTTGCCATGTGGCTTTTATGAAGTTTTGTAAAATGAAGGCACTGGCTAAGAATGATGCCAAAGCCTGGAATATCTACCCTCTCCCTCCAGCTTGTTTTGGAGGTGGTGCTGAGTCTCTTTGTATTTTCTCTGAACCCCCAAACTGTTCTCTTCTCCTTGTCTTTCCAGTGGAGCATGGTGGTGGCTTTGTGTTATTGCTAAACTCTTGGTGACCTCTCCATCCCTATCAAGTTTCAGTTCTTCTGTCACCTAACTAGTTTCCTGGTTTAATTCCCTTGGTGGAGCTACCTGGTAGTGATTCCATTTTTCCACCTAGACCTGGATTAAAGGGCCACTTGGATTTTTTTTCCTTATGTGTTATTAGGCCCAAAGATAAAAGGTTATGCTTGAATTGTTTGTGGGGTCTTCTTTTTGTCCATTGGCCCTTAGGTGGGTTTCTGGGTCTTATGTCATCACTTTGGTGTTTGGTTGTCTTTTTAGAAAAAAGGAAAGCAAACTTGTTAGAAGGTGAATTGACAAATCACCCAAAGCATGTGGAAAGTAGAAATTTTAGGGAGATGAGAGAAGATGCCTTGAAGGGTGAGTGTGCATATATTGTTGACCTTGGCTAACTCAGTGAACTGAGTAATGACAATGAGACCTCCCTATACCTCTGGGGAAAACTCTGCTAAAACCACATGATTGATTTTTAACTTTAATCTTTCATTTAAAAGAATCCTTAACTGACTGCTAGACTGCTAAAGTAGATTGCTAGAACAGGAATAGCTGCATTTGGACTAAGATGAGAAATATGCACTCAGCAGTGCCACTAACTTCTGTTAATTGAGGAACACTCAAAATTGCAAGCCACTTTCACTTTCTCTTTCTTTTCTACACTTGGTGACATTCTCTACCAAAATTGGAAGTTGGGCACCATGGCAAAACTTTACAGGCTGCTGACAAGAATCAGTTTTCCTGAAAGAGCTCTAAATGCTGGGATGGGAGGAGCAGAACCAAATAGCTCTGCCATCCAAAGTACGATCTTGAAGCTTGACCTTTGCAGGGATCCTGGAAATGTGTGGACTTCCAGTCTAGTTTGCCAGTAGCAGATGGGTCTGAACCAAACACCTTGGCCACAGCTGTTGTCACTGCACAGGATGAGTATAGCTGGAGGGGAGGATCATTTTTGCTTTTAGTCTCAGTCTATGGACAGCCTTTCACCCAATCCACTCGCACTGGCCTGAACCTGGTATTCATCAGGCTTTTAGTAGGGCTTCGGAAACACTGAAAATGGAACATTCAATTTTTAAGACTTTCTTTTGAACTCCACAATTTTATGAAATTTAAGCACATTGTTCATTGTGTAATTATAGATGAAATATTAGAGAAGTGGACTAATTATGCACAAGGCACTCAAGCCCAATTAAACTAGCATCTGTGGTGAATGTAAGGATATTCTCTTTGGCTAATAAGAAATACTTTCCAAACAACAGAGAATAAAATCATTCAATTGGATATGCTGTAGAGATTATAAATATCCTATTAGCATATAAAATGAGGATTGACCTTATTTATTCACTTATTTAATCACATACAAGATCATCAAAAGTCATGTAGAACTCCTGAATGTTACTGGATCTATTTTGAAAAACAACAATAAAAAACCCCCACAATTAATAAATATATCTCACTGGCTGATATTCCCATCTAAATTAAACTAATAGGGAACTAAAGTATTCCCTTAATTGCTTAAGAAAATTATGAAAATACTTTTACATATTCATTGTGATAGTATGGTTGATTCAGATTTGCAACATCCTAGTGGCTAGAAAGGTGCATTTTCCTGGCAAGGCAAATTAGCCTATTTCACAATAAATAAAATATGCAAACGATTTCAGCTAACACCACAGTGACCTTTTGAAGATGTAAATTAAATGATTGCAAATACCAAAGGTTTTTTGTCAAAATGAAAGTGTGTGGGTTTGCGTCATAGTACCACTATTGCTTCCAGGATTACTTTGTAAACTATGAATCCAAAGAAATCTGTCTTTTAATTCCAGTCATGGAACATTGCTTTGACATCTTGGAAGATACTCATGACAATTGTTTTGCAATAAATAATCAGATCTGAGCAGAGCAACTTCTATAGTTCGGTAATGACAAAGGGGCTTGGGACTCTCCAAATTCAAGTTACAGCTTATTAAAAACATTGACTATAGCCAGTAACAAAAAAGACCAAAATATCAAAGTTAAAGTGATTTTACATATCGTGTTCTACAGATTGTGGTCATTTGCAGCTGAGGGACAGAAATCAGTCAACAAGAATGAAGGATTCAAGAGAATATAGTTAAAATTCAGTGAAAGAGCTGGAATAGGTCTTTTTCCTACTTCCTTTTGAGTTTCATTCCTTTTTATTCTCTTCTTCTTCCCTCCCCTGTTCCTTTTCTGCTCCCCTCCCTTTTTCCCTCCCTCCGTCCCTTCCTTTGGTCCAAGGAGTTCATGTTTATATTTTTTTCAAAATTTGAAGGCTGTTTTCCTTTCACTCTTTTGACCATTATAATTGTACACCTCAGATATAAAATATTGATAAATATTGAAACCATAGCTACTACAAATTTCCACTTCTAATTTAGTGTATTTACTTTTAAATCAACTTGTATGCCTCTTTTACAGTGGGATGCTTGCTCTTTCTTTGCATAGTCATTTTATTAGAAAACAAGTTCAGCCAAATGCTGAAAACTCAGATTTAATTTAAAAGAAATCAAGGAGGGCAGGTGATTGACACTGTCCAGCACCTATGATGAGAGTCCATTCAGGAATACACGTGGATGGCAGAAAGTTCTACCTGGAATGTGGGCATTAAGAAACACATGAAAGGCGTGAGCAAAGAAGTGATATGATCACATTAGAAATGTGTTTCAATATCTCAATTCATAGAGTGCAAGAAGTATGTTGTGCAGGATAAAGTACAAAAGTTCCTCTTTTGTTAATGGGCACAAAGAGGCTAAGGTGTGGAATTCTTCTTTTGGTTGTGTCAGTGCATAGTGCTCAAATTTTTTGTCCAACTTACTTTATTTTGAAAATCTCTGTCTGTCTGTCTGTCTGTCTCTCTCTCTCTGTGTCTTTTATGACTTCTTTACTTTCTGAGCAATTTGATATGAATACATTGTAACAACCATTATTTTTACCTTTATTGAACAAGGGTTCCAGCTTTTATTTTTTTTTGTTCTCTTCAAATTCAATTAAAAGATATCCTGCCTTTCTGGAACCATATTTACAATTTACTTGAAGTGCTAGCTGAATTAAAGAAAATCCCTTGCCTTTGAGTTTAGATGAGCCTGTAGATTTGCAAATGACAGTATCACTTTAAGCAGAGCTTTTTTCTTCCCTTCCAGTCTAGCTTGCGAAGCAGTTTAGCCTTGCCCTAGAATTGTTACATTCTGGGTAAAAGGTTTGGTTGTGACATGGGAGCATTTTGGCTTCAGAAAAGCTGTAGACAGTGTCTAGAAGGTAGGAGAAAAAGGTCTTTATTGAGAAGATCAAAATGGGCATAAAGGCAAAACGGAATTTTGCTGGAACAAAACAGGAGACCAAGTCTCTAGTGTTTTATTTGTATTACCTCGCTGCTTCCAAGCTCCAACATAGAATTCTTCCCTAACAGGCAGGAGACTTTGTTAAATTGTAAATGAGTATTACTCCAAGCATGCTGTGGAAATTTATCCTCTCCCTTCTTCCCCCATAACCCATACATTATTTCTGCTTAGTTATAGAGGCTCATGTTTCCCGTAACTATCAGAGAGAACTTAATTCAACTCACACCACATCACTTCACAATTGCGCAGCTCTCTTAATCAACCTTTGTATCAGCCACAAATGTGCAGTGTGACCTAATTTGAAAATGTCTTAAAGTGCTGACTCAAACTGTTAGTGAATAAAGGCTAGTCATTACCATTATGACACTAATGTGATGCCAAATAAAATAGAGTTGCATCAGCTGAACGTTAGTTTGCAAAAATATTAGTAATTGAATCCATTTTCTGTTCATATTTTATTTATACTTAAATACGTATATGCACATACATATGCATATATTTATTTTTTGTTTGCTAGAAACAGCTTTACCACCAAATTCTGAAGCACAGGGGAGACCACATTTTTAACATCAGGACAATCCCTCGATTCAAGGCAGATTGTATGTGTACCATGGTCTCTCCCTGTAGGAGGAAGACGTATTATTGTTGAATTCTTAAGAGAATATTTATACACATATAAGCGGCAACATATGAAAGTTATCAACCTGCTTTTTACTTCGGTGCCAAATTCCAAGATTTTTGACAGCCCCTGTACTACTTACTTTTTTTGTAACACCCAAAAGTTGTGTGCTTTTGTATTTTGGAATAACTAGGATTTAGAATTTATTACTTCCATGGACTGTGTTTCCTACTGTTACTTGCAAGAAATTTTTTGAGATACAACTACTCATAGCTAACCTTATTAATTTACTTATGAGCACAAGAAAATGTGACAATTAACTGCAAATTATATAGCTTCATTCCTACTGATCATATTTTTTAGAATGCAACATAAATTGTCTCTTTTTGTTACAAAATCCAGTTGGTTGAGGAAAAACTCATATACTTATCTAATACTTCTATATCCTAGAACTAGCATTAGTCTCAAAACTTATGTTGGTAATTAATAATTGAAAATAAATCAGAAGGGATCTTAAATTAGAGCCATATCTTCTTGGCCAATCAGAAGTTCTACCTTATATTCCACTTTGAGTTCCTTGAATTTTGAAAATTCTGAATATAAAAGTGACACAGTAGTTTAATTGCCTCTGACTTTGTTTAATCAGTCCAACAAATTAAGCACACCAGTACATGGAAGATGCATTGTTTCTTCAGTTTTCAAGCAATTGGCTATCCACCAATCACTAAACTGACTTTACGCTGAGGGAGTACATGCTATCAGACTATATCACTGCAAAGACTGATTGAAAATACAGGGAAATTAAGATGCTGACCATCTTAGTTCATTCACTTTTCAGAAAAACAAAGTCTTGTCCTAAGATGTGTTAAAATGTTCTACTATGTAATAACTTTCATACTTCAGTCTATTTTACTTTATGTAGCATATTGCTTACAGTTTTTATGCCTTATGGTTTACTTTCATGTTAAGACAATTCCGATTTCAAAAAAAGAAATTGAGTAATTTCAAAGACTTGCCAAAGCCAGCATTCAGAAGCAAGGGGGTTCGCTCATACACACAGAGGCACACTCTTGATTTACTTCGAAATGAGTATCACCTTTGTAGCTAAAATATAATTGTTATGATTTTTAGGTTACAGGGCAAAAGATATGGTGGTATGATTGCTGGAGTGGATTGCCAGCCTGTTAATAGTTCATTGTTCTTAAATGATAGAAGTAGAGCTGTGCTCTTCTCAGAAAAATCCTTGCAGTAGCTTTTACTCTGTCTGTGCCAGGACAGATTGTGTGTTAAGTTGGAATAATTCTGAGGTGTAAGACACCTCCATGACTGTCCTTGGAATACCAAGGAGCTGATGTCCCTCTCTGCAAGACAGGGTAGAATGCCCCTTGGCCTGTTAATTGATGATTTACTGTGCTTTCCCCTGGGGCCACAACTGATGATCTGTAAGCTTGTTGAATTTTGAGGCAAATACTAAATATAATCAATATATAAAAATAAAAAAGAGAGAAAAATGCAATGAAAATTTATGACCTTAACATTCCTTCAGGGTCAAGCAATTTATCAAATTCTCTCACCCTCTGGTTTCAATTACACAGCCATTGTGGAAGGAACTTATTTTAGCAGGTTCATTTGCCTCAGTAGGGAATACAGGACTTTGGCCTAATGCTTCACCTTTAGTGCAGGCCATCTGAGCCTTAGAACAAATACCAATCATCACTCTTTGGGAAAAAAGAATCTGCATCGGCATGGCCTATTGGAATGGGGTTTCTGTCAAGGTAAACGGTTGTCGGCAATGACTGTGGTAGAGTGGCGATAAATCCCATTTTATTGCTGAAAAATTCCAGCTTCTCTCCATGCCTGACAGCTCCCCACACTCTCATACCCATTTGGGCAATTTCTGCACTCTGTCCATCTGGTTCTCATTACCTCCCAACCTGCCTGTGTCTGAGCCAGAAAAAGTGCAGGTCAAGAAGGGTGGGGGGGGATACCAAGGTGATGGACAAAACAGAAAGTGGGGGGCATGGGGGGGCTGCATGGAGAGCAGTGGGGGGTGCCAGCTGAGGCTCAGCGTGTTTCTTAGCAGGGGCCGCAGAGATGTACTACAGAGAGATTAAGACAGAGCTGGAGCCAGGGAGGTAAAGGAAACTGAGACTGCAGTCCTAAAAAGGCACCTGTTGAAAGAGAGAGAGACAGAGAGAGAGAGAGAGAGAGAATGAGAAAGAGAGAGAGAGCGAGAGAGAGAGAAAGAGAGAGAGAGAGAGAACCAGCCAGCTGGAATCAGAATCCAAGGCTGTGTTGAAAGAGCTAGGAGCCCATGTACACCATTAGCAGGCTGCTAAATATAGGCATTAAATATGGCTGGAGATTGAAGTTTGGTTCATCAATAGATTTCTCTGATAAATAAAAAGTGTAGGGTCTCCAACCTCATTGTTTCCATTCATTTCATTGAAGAGATCAGTATTTTAAAATTGCCTTATGCTAATCAATTCACTTATGATGGATTCATTCGTGGAATGACAGGATTAGCAGGGAGTCCATTGGTATTTGTAACTGTATACAAGATCTTTTTTGGGCTACAGTATATTCATGCCTTCAAAAAAAACTGACCTCATTCTCCAAAGCTGAAAAATCCTTTTGATCACAATTATTTTAAACTTAGAAATAGTTAATATAATGATTCTTGGAGACAAAATGAGAGACACGTGTGGTAGATACCTGCTAATAGACACGAACAATGAACTTGCTTAAATAATTAGGCCAGGCTAAATGGAATTAAGATAGGCCTGTAGAAATGTAAAATTTACCTTTTATTTTCAACTTTCTTTTTTTTGATGGAATGAATGGGGCTAGTGTACTTAATTCTATAGTAAGATTGTGGAAAGTATTTTGGGGTGTAATTGATGAAGAGCTGAGACTTTTCATAAAAGTTAGAATCAGCTGAATGGTTCCATAGATGGTAGTTATTTTACTACCTGATCTGAAGTTGGATTTTGAATGCAAACATCCTAAAACCAGGTACAGCTGTATACTCAGTGCTGGAGAACTGTGGCATTTTGATTTGCTGTCAGAAACCTGTGTTAGGTGCGTTTGGACAGATGACACGTCTGACTGTATTCTAGTTCTCAGGAGTGGGGAGGGCATTTCTGGCCTCAGAATTCACTTTTCTGCAGTCATACCCTGAAGCCTGCTATGAATATTTATTTATTTTTCACTGACTAAATTCTAATATCAAATTACATCAAATTTTAGTTAGTAAGTGAGGCTCTTTAGATAAGAAATACTGGCTTGTAATATTTGAGATTGAACTTCTAAATTTGTCACTCACGAACGCTCAGACAACATTCCACACAGAGTGCTCCTAAAATTGTCAGTGAAAGCCACATAGAAGTATAAATGGAGAAAAAGTTATTTATAGGAATTTTAAATTTAAACAATGGACAATTTGCCTTGAGTTATAAATTATAAATAGTGAAAGATAGAAGCTCAGTGAGTATTTGTAATCAACAAATACAATTCTTAGGCAGACAGTTCCAAGTGGCCATATTAAAAGGGCTAAGCCTTTAGTAATGCCACGTATCTGTGAAAATAATCTGAATATAGGGCATTTCTAATTTGAAAGTAATTTCAGGTTCTTAGTAAAGAAGAATCTCGGTTGAAGTTTTCTGGGCTGTACATGTATTAAAGAAATGCAATCATTTACATGCTAAAGGATGTTTGTTTCTTTTAATAGCATAGAAGAGAATTAATGACATGGGAGGAGGAGGGTGGGTGACAAGTTAACTTGATGCTTCCTAGCTGTTTGCTTATAAATGTGTTCCATAGATTGCAGCATCCTATAGTACATGGGAGAAATAAAGAAACTGGTGCATTCCTCTGGCTTTTAGGAGAATTTTGAGACCCACAGATCAAAGTCCGTGGAGGACTACTGAAATATTTACAAAACAATGCATTTGTGTTAAACTTTCGTATATGTAAAACCTGAGGTGCCTACAGAAAGACTGAACCAACTTTGGCTGTAAAAAATATTTCGGCATCAAAATGGTTAATAGTATTATAGCTTCAAAAGAGCCTATTGGCTCACCCTCGAGGATGCCCTGCAGTAGTTGTTAAACTCATCAGATGAAGCTAGCCTTCTCAGCTAGCCTTTAGATTTGTCTGCTCACAGTAAAAATATTATAATAAATCGGTAACACATGTTGCCAGGCAAGGAAAAGTGATATAAATAAAGAGACAAGGAGACCCAAACCAAGTTCAATGTGAAAAGAATTTAACTTTCAATCTAGTTGCTGGCTAATTACCATTTGAAAAGTAATTTGAAAGTGTTACTGTTATTTGCTTGTATGCTGCCTGCTTTTCTTTTTTTCTCTCCAGATTGCATTCTTACCCAAATACTCTACGTGATTGCCTGCTTTGCGGCTTTGGGGTAAGTCCCAGTTTTCCACAACCTTAAGGAAAAAGAAAAATGCATAACATAAAAGATGGCAGAAAGACTTATGTGTCCTGATGTGCGGGTTTTAGAAATATACAGGGTTTCGTTGGGGAGGGGAAAAATGAAGGAAAGGGGCTTGTTTCTGTAAGAATCAAAAGTGGACAGAAAGTCTGCAATGCAGAAGAGGCTCCCTTCAAGAAAGCCACCTCAGGGATGGAAATGACAAAGCTTGGAGCACACACAATCAATTATTTTCACTAGCATTTAAAATATAGAAAACAAAATCTGCTTTGGGAATTGACCGAATATTTTATTTAGCTTTTTTTTATTGAGACATCCTTTGAAAAATGGCATAATATAAATAGTTTTACAAAGCAACAATATAATCAATCTCTAAACTAGAATATAAATCAAGGATTTCATTAACTGCTGGTAGCCAGTTTAAATTGTAGTCCTGCCCATAATGTCTATCTATCTATGTAAGTCCAAGTTATATTAAAAACCTTTAAATGGCTTTGTAATATCAGCTACATCTAGCTATTATAATAATTAATGGTACTGTTTTATAAATCAATACATGCATTCTTGATAAATTCATATCCAGTTAATGGTGTAATTTAAATAAAAAATTAATGTAATAAAGGACACACAGAAACAGGCAGGAAATCTTTAAAGGTTAAGAGCCAAATTTGTCTAAATTCGTTTTTAACCTGTTTTGGAGAAGTTTCTATTTTAAATCAGCTGATATTTACCTTGTTTCTGTGAAAACAAGACTTACAGTTTCTAGGGTGATATCTAATATTGCATTTGTAAGGCATTTTCTTTGTTTTAACCATTAAGTTTTAATTACATAGCTATGACACTATGGAATATTTTAGAACTATACAACTTTGTGCTTATTGAATATTGCTTAGAAAAATAGAATGGAATAAACTAAAACCTCACACCAATCATTTATTTTTAATGAATCAAATGTAAATGCTTTATTTTTTAATATAATGAACTGTCTGTAAATCTCCAAAGCTATGCACAAATTTTATTTAAGAGGGAAAAGAATTGATTAGTTTGACAAATCTGCAGAGGGAAAAGCCCAGCATTTTCTCTGCTTTCGCCTAGTGAATATCCCAGGAATTTTAGAAAGCAAACAGAAATACATGGAAGGTTCTGAAATGTATTTTCACTTTTGAAAGGGATAAGAAACATTCCAGAGAAAGAAGAATATATTCTTGCTCTACTTTAAACACACACACACACACACACACACACACACACACACACACACACCCCAAAGGCTTATTAAAGAATAACGAGATTTAGAAAAATAGCTGAAGGTTGTATGTTTCTCAAGTACAATATCAAATATTTCCAAATAAAAAGTCCTTTTGCATAGAAAGCATTTTACAGAAAAAAAAAAATCTTCGAGAATTATGCAGACGGGTTCGCCCTGCCACCCTCCCCTGACGTGGTGCAGAAATGCTCCTTTAATCCACTGAGCTTTTTCTGACATTTTTCTTAACATTGCTGAGCTTTATTTAGAGCAGCAAAGGGGATGTGTTCAGTTTCCTTTGACACTGATGGGTGTTTCAAAACGTTACATGAGAGACGGGGTGGGGGGGAGCAAAGGGAAAGGAAAGATGTGCTGCCAGTGACTCCACCAGGAGGGCTGCAGGAGTAATTATTATTGGTTGAAAGTTTACATTTCAAATGAAGCTAAATTTTGAAGATGTCTCTTTTTGTCCTTGTTCAAAGCTGGTGGTTGGAAGAGGAAAGGAGAATCACGTTCGTGATGGCGTGGTAAAGTGTGCTCAGGTACTGGGACCACTTAAAATGTATTGTGTTTTTAGATGAAATCTGCAGCCAAACCTCTCCTAAGAGACTTAATTTAGGTTTTATAGGAGGAACATAAAAAGACCAGGTTACAGCAACACATTGAAATATGGGGTACACTTTAAATATCTTCATTTAAAAACGTATGTTTATTTTCCCTCCAGGGGTCACTAACATGTGTCATGACAGAAAAAAAAATAGAACATGCTATATTCTTAAAAATTATCTTTTGAAGGGATCCCCTTCCAAGACAGGTTTGAGCATTTTTATTGCTGCAGATAACCTCTTAATTATGTCACTGTCTTCCACTTGTTAATCAGGGACATTCAGCATAGTTAACCATGGAGTAGTTGCTGTTAGAAGACTATATTATTATTAAGGAACAGAAATACACTTTATTCCAATCATATCATCACATGAACTGTATGATTTTAGCACCGGAAAAAAAAACCTATTTACTTGCTAAATACATAACAACTAAGGAAGAGTCTCGAAGCCTCTAACATTATTGCTCATTACCTCAAACTGTACAGCCCAGAGAAGCCTTTAAGGTCGAGATCATTTTCCTTCTCCTGCCTCCTGCCTGTTCCCTACTTAAAGAAATTTTAGGTTTCATCTCTAGCCACCAGCATCTGAGATACTCGTATGCTTTCAGAGAGCAAGGTGTAAGTGGAGTAAATAAAATCATGTCTCACTGTTGCTTTATCAACCCTCCTAGGTAGTTTTTCTGCCAGCCAACCTGCACTGTTAATGGTAAGACCCATAAAATTATGCAATAGCGACTTCCTCAGAGCGTCTCTAATCAGATAATGGCAGGTGTTAGCAGGGAAGGGCCCCAGGCAACACGGTTGGCACTTAACACCGCAGTTGGTCATTACTGGTCTGGTAGAGACCAATAAACAACTGACTACTATCCTATGAGGAGTCAATATTTTACATTTCTCCTTGTTACTTTTTCCTTTCCTTTTTGACTTCTCCTAACAGCAAGTATTTGTCAAGAAGATCTATGAGCAATAGCCTCACAGGCATCTTAAAAATAAGAATTTCCCTGGCATAAAAGGATGCCTTTTGTGGAAAGGTGACAATGATTTGGGCTTTTACTAGAAGAAAGGTTTGATGTGCTTAAACTGCATTTCCTTCAGACCTAGACAGACACCCCTGGACACCATCTCCCGCTCCCCCCCGCCCCCTTCTCTCTATGACAGGTTCACAGGCTGCAATGAAGGAGTTTTAGAATGCAAATATTTATATTTGAGCTCTCACAATAACAGGGCCATTTTGCTTTCTCTGTAAGCCTGTGATAATTGATGCTTCATATCTGGAGCTACGTTTCATTTATCTCTTTACATGTAAAGATAATGTGTAAACAAAAGGTAATTTATGGAAAGGGACCAACCATTCACAATAATAATGCTAAATTTGACTGTGTAATCTCTAAAAGCTGGTAGAGTCAAGGAACCAGAATTCTAAACTTTTAAAGAAAACATGATTGCAAATGGAAAATTTGTGCAGTTTTGGAGGCTTTTGGGGTCTGAAAGCCTGCATTGGCCAAAGGGAGAAGAAAGAGGAATTACAAGAAGCCTAGCAGAGGAAAGGTGTGTATTTTACATGGGTTTTAAATTAATGCATTCAGTCACATGTTTGCAGTTGTTTTTATAATTTTATTGTCTTTATATTTGAATGCAATTTTTACTAACCAATGCAAATGGCAAAATAGCAGGTCTTCTAACGTGCTTTTCTTTCCCAGGGACCCTCAGCCTAGCTAGAACACAGGCACACCCATAAGAACTGAACCTGGATTTCACAACCTCATACAAAGCCAGGCAATTCTTGAGCCAAACAAACAAAGGGGGTGTAAGTGATTTCATTTATTTTGATAATCCTCCTCCTGCACAGGAGCATTTTGCTGTCTTTGTCAAAGTGAATGACAACAATTTGGCCAACTCTCTCTGAGCTGCACTCAACAGTGACAGGCAAATTATCAGAGGCCCTGCACTTCTTATTATCAGCGGAGAAGCCATCAGGGGGACGCATGGAGGATACTTCTCCCTTGTCACTATTTGTCAGTGGGACAAGGGCCACTGCTATGGGTAGCTGACAGGTAATTTCAACAATAACAATTACTCCTATTACTGGTGTCATAAACAATTCGCCCAAGGCATGACAATAGCAAAGCTTTATAATTCAATGCCATATAAATAAATGCCAGCAGGTAACAAGTAATTTAGCTTCAATCAAGCTTTCACCTCGGCATTAATATTGTTATTGCAAGAAAATGGAAAATTGAAAAAATTCAATATGTTAATGAATTAAGAGAGGTGGAAGGGCTCAACAAGAGGGGTTAAGAAAAGAAAACCCAAATTTTAATGGTATTATATTTGGTGATGAACTGGGGTGCAAATAGCAGTATAATTAAGAAGGGGAAACCTGGAGAGCTGCTGCCTTAGATTGAGGTGAAAAATGTGACACAGCCTTTGAGAAAAATCTGCCTCTTTCCAATTTCTGAAGAAATATAACTAGAAATACAAGAATGTCTACATAACCTAGCATTTCACTTGCTCTTTTTCCCACCTGAAATATTGCATGATGCAGAGGCCTGTGTAGGAGAGGAACATTTCCATCTGCTTAAGGAAATCGCATCGGCACCTGCTTCCTTTATGAAGTTCCATAATGAAACTATTTTAATTAGCCTTGTGCTTGTACCTGGGGTGGAGATAAACTCACAGTCATCATCGCTGTCTGGTTTTCCACCTCAAGGAAGTAGTGCAGAGAACACAGTCTGATCTCTATAGGCGAAACTTCCTGATCAAATCCATCTGTAATTTTAGTATTTGTCCAGCAAGACAATGGGTCATCACGGTGACAGCAGTAAAAGAATTTGAAGATCTTTAATTAGGAGAGCTGCGGAGCAATTAACACATGTCAAATTTCACTTCATCAAGTGCCACTCTAATTTTCCCTCTAAAAATTAATGGATTTTTTTTCTGTGTGTGTGTGTGTGTGTGTGTGTGTGTGTGTGTGTCCCCTTAAGGCAATGTTGATTCAAATCTGCTCAAGATGCAGTGTTGCACAGCTAAGCATCTTCTTGATTACAATCCGCCACACTCCTAACTGTGCTCATTCTCACTGCCACGGATACTTTGTCAACAGTCAAATTACACCACGCTGATAACAATGCATCATGGTGTTCCTCCTCCCAGGCCTCTGTCAGAAGATGGGTTCATAAAAACGGGATGTTTTCCTCTCAACTGTTTTGAAAGGAAGTGTGTACTAACAGGTCTCCAAGTCAGATGTTTTTTCAAAAATTTATTTGTTAATTAAAAAAATAATGGTACAAGAAGAGGCATATGAACAGTCCTCATGGGGGAAAATCAGAGGAAGAACTAAGCAAGACTACCTGTGGCCCAACTTTTGCTTAAACACTTTGCTCAGAAACATTTTCAAGAGCACTATTCTTGGTTAAATACCAGATTTTTTCTCTTTCCTTGTGGACTGCAAACATTAGAAGCCTCTCTTGAGCAGACAGTATTTATATTATGCGAAAAGTTTGTCTAACTGCCATATTTGCCCAGATCCTCAAAACATCTCAGAACACAGAAGACAAACGACTTTTTAGGGAGAGGGAGGTGAGGGGGGTCGCGACTGTATATTCCAGATAAATGGTGATTCCCATTAATTATTTTTCATCCTGCTTGCTTGGTGCAGATTGTATGCCTGAGCCGTCAGCACGTGGGCGGCATATTTCTCACTAAAAATTGAAAGGGACAGTGTGGAGATTAGAACCTGATTTTGCATTCTGAATTTTTAGAGAGAATTCAGATTTTTATTTTATTTTTTTCAAAAATATCAGATCCGGAACAAAAATGAAGACATTAAACCAAATGTTAGATATTTCTTTTTACAGATCCTTCAGGGAGTGGAGAACATTCATACGGATTGATACCTTAGTTTTCTAGCATGCAAGTATATTTTTGATTATGTTTCTTTTAATCATGTGTATTCAATAAAATAGTCTAAATCCATGGAATATATATTTCATTTTTTTAATGCACAAGTCAAGTTCAGCTTTACATTTACTGACAACTCACTCAAAAAATTAAAACTTTATATTTTGAAGTTTGTATTTCTAAACATTAAACATCTTTTTCCTTCTCTTATGGCCCCATCCCAACATTTTCTTAACTGGTCTATTTCAAACAAAAGAAAATGACAACCCTTTCCTAGTAGCCATAAGGTTAGAGCCTGTCAAAACCAATTAGGGGCTCACTAGAAGTTTTGCAGTTTGATTCACAAAAGCAAAATTAATTTCTTTTTTCCCAAACACCCTTCTTCAAACTTCATAAATGTAACAGTGCTAGGTTTTGACTTTCATGGACCTCAGTGACATGCAAATTTATTTTGATAAAATCAAGCCCTGCGTCCTTTGAAAAACAAAAACCTGGAACACTCTTATATTAAAACATTATAAGAAGATTGTAAAGGGAAATTTAAGGAGAGAAAACTTGATTATATAATGCAATCCAGCAGTAATCAATTTTACCTTCAGTATCTTGCTTTTGTTTTCAAAATACTAAATAAACAATACATAATGCATCCCTCATCAGCCAAACCATGGAGGCTCTGTGCTCAAATAACAGGAAACATATTCAATTTTCCTAACAGAAGACAGTTCATTAAGCTGTGCCACATCAAATAAAACTTTAATTTCTCCAGCATCAGAGTCGCAATGAAAGCAATTGAAGAAGATGAGCCATATGGTACTTCTATCAGCAAACACATATTGCTCATTCCCCCAAAGTTTTCTAATTCTGCTCCCCAGACCTGTGTAATATAGATAATGTGCTCCGAGAGCAGCAACCATGAGCTATCTAGTGTACACTTCTAATACTGTATTTAATGGGAAATAATGAATCATAAAAGCCGGGAGAAGACGGCTTTTGCTAACCTAAATCTCAACTGTAATTTCATTGTTCTGTGCCTAAGATGCTGTTTGCCCTTTCAAACAACAGCAGTTGAACATAATTATGCTGCTCTAAACCTGGGCTTGAGAAAGCATCCCTAACAGAACCAAGTTTCTGTTAACTCCTGAAATTCTGAATTTAATGATGCACCAATACAGACGTTGAGATAACTGTACACGTGTCATTGTAAAGCCCGAATAAGCATTTTTATTTTCTCCTTCTCCTCTTCGGTCACACTGCTCAATGCTTTTATGCACCCTCTGCCTCCTGCTGCCCCCTCCTAGCTCCCACCGCATCCCATGCAACAGGAGTGGCATGATTAAAAATGAGGTTTTCTTGTTATTAGCAAATTTGACATTTGCCTGATGAAATGCACATAAACCGTGAAACCTCTGCACTACTCGGAAGAAATGTCTCCGCTGTGATCCTAGCTACCAAGATGAAATAATTTAGGAAAAGGAAGTGTAAAGATCCTCATACATCTCAGCTGCAGAAGGCTGGGATTGTGTTATAAATGAAAGAACCAAACATTGCTGTGCTTTTAGAGTGACAATATTTTTCCACATGCAAGGCGCATAATGTTTCTTCCCTCACCTTAGCTGCTTTACCTCATTCCCTGAACAAAATACACAGTCCCAGTGTGGCAGTCTGTGTGTCATGCGTCCAGTGTGTCATTCTCTGGCAAGATCTTTGGACTGAGGCTTTGTTCATTTTTAGCAAATAGTGCTCTTTTCTCTCCCAAATAGGTTGATGATTTCAGCTTTTCCATTTTTAAAGCTCATCCAATCAATATTTTACCAACATGATGCTAATTTAAAACATCATCAACTAATACTGTGGATACATATTGAAAACATATTTTAATGGTTTTGTTTGTTTTGGAATCATACGAACCAAGGACGATTAAATTAAAAAGAGACTTTTAAAAGTTAGAGATTGCTTTTTTAAAGCTTATTAAAATCAGCATGTTACATGCCTGTCTTGGAATTAGCTCTACACAGTTGATTGCCATCATTAAAACTAGTTGTTTGGGTGCTGCACAAGCCGACTCTTACTAATTATTAACTTGAAATCTCCATTGAAATTGGAGAAAAAAAAAAAAAAAGAAGAATTCTGAGGAGTTGAAGAAACAGACACCAAAACGTGAGGTAGCTCAGTGAGACAGCAACATTAAACCACAAAAAGACCAACAGGTAAAATAACTACAGTAACATCTGAAACACACTCAGGAAAAAAAAAAAAATCACAACAACAACAAAGAAGCAGTCCATTGATTATATTTCATGAATGCCTTAAAACAAATGTTTAAACAGTTTTCTGAAACAGTGCAGAAAACCCCTGCATGCTCCACTGGGTTGCAATGACAATGGTCTATTGCAATGTAAAACACGCTGGAGGATAAAAAGGTGCTTTTTGTTACCATTTTATCAAAGCTGTTCATCTTCGAGCTGCAGGCAGCGTTTTGCTGGAATTGCAGATATTTCTCTGTCCAGGCTCCTTTGTTTGTGCATCTCATTTGCATATATTTATCTCCAGCTGAGGGTGCTTTCTGCTCATTAAGGCCTCCCTTCAGATTATTTCATAAGCCAGCTGCTAAGAGGGATTTCACCTGTGGTGACTGAGAAAAGAGGGGTGAAAAACTAAATTCTTCATAAAAAGGAAATCTTCTGAGTGCCTTCCCCTATAAATGGGCACCATTTGTGTTAAACAGCCTCTTGTCATGATAGATGTCTCCAGAGGTCAGGGGTTAAAGTTGATTTGAAGGTCAGCAGTAAAACAACAGATAAACCAGACGCCAAACTGGTTCCTTAGCTGTCGGTGGGAGCTGTGGTACAACCAGGTCCTGAACCTTTTTCAACCTCAAATAAAACAGGGGATGAATCTGAAGTGGATCAACCAGGCCCCTGAGGAAGCAGCTCAGAAAAACACAAATAATATCAATATCAGGCAGCCACGGGAAACAATGGGGTATTTCTCCCTGCTACATGCATGCTGCTATTGTTTCAAGCGCTGGAGAATTAATTCCACTTATTTATTTAAGGCGTGTCAACTCACTGCCTAAACCTGTTTCAGTGTCAAGATGAATAAAACTTTTATAGCTCATAAAATAGAGCCATTCATCTCAATGTTCTTTGTGGTGCGGGCATTTTTTTTCCTGGCACACGGAGCTAGGTCTCTGCTCCGAAATGGTTCTGTCTGAACCCACTGTTGCTATGATCCACACCACGGTAGAGGAAAAACATCATTTCACTGGCAAGTGAATCTGAGTAGACTGTGACACGTTTTAGTTGTGATGCAATTGTTCCCCCCCCCCAAATCCTCCTAAGTGGTCTTCAGACAGTTGCATTTGTTCTAAGCGTGCATTATTTACAAAGCAGAAGTTTCATTATTTTAGGGGAAAGTTCAAAAATGATAGCAATGGAGAAATTAGTTTTCTAGAATACCGTGTATTTCATTTCACTTTAGAAATGCAGCCCTGTTAGGAAAGCTCCTTGCCATTCATCATTTTTTGCTCAGGTTTTCACCATTATACAGTCAGCCTGAACAGACGTAATCACCAAATGCCTTCCTTAACTCTGCTACTTTGAATTTTATGTTTGATTGTTAGCCTCAAATAGTGCACATAAATGGAAAAGAAAACGCTTTTATGTGAATTTTTTATCATAATTTTTTCAAAATTCACTTGTGGAATTAATTTTTCTTTTGGTTTCTTGACAAATGATTTGAATAATAATATAATACTAATAAACAACTTAGCATTTATAAAGTGCCACACATAGCACCAAACAGTGTATGATTTCTTATGCAATCATTAGTCATAACTCAATCAAAGACATACTATCCACAGTATATCTTAAACAAAATATAGTTGCTTCAAAGTATGATTACGAAATATACGTAAAACAAAAAATTCCGATCAAGCAATATCATTAGAGCAGATTGTGTTAGCTTTAAGAGATAAGTAACATCATGAGAACCCAGTTGTTGTAGATTAAGATGGGTAAAAAACAAATCTGATGCTATTTTGCAAATTTTCCGATTACTTTCTTCATCGTGCACATCACAGTTCTTTGCTCTATTGCAACGTAAGGTGATTTGTGGAGGATATCATCCAATTGCTTCTTTCTACCCATTTTAGTATGAAGCAATCGTGTTCCACTTATGATGCTGTTCTGTTGCTTTGTGACATTCTGTAATGAATACTACGTGCTTTAGTCATAATATCTACTTGATTATTTCTGATTTAGTTAGTTGGTGGGTCAGAGACTTTTTGCCTATGAACTTTGCAGCAAGCAAATTACTTGAGAAAGGTCCCCAATAGAAGTTATGCTTTTATCTTTTACCAGGGAACAAAGATATGCCCTCAGGGAAGAGAGACTGAGTTTTGGGGTGTTCTGCACAGCTGAAGATTCACCTACTCTTCACTTTCCATTTCAATAGGTTTGAGTGCCTCTCCAAGGTGCAAGCCGCTTCCTATATGAGTGGTCCATTTATGAAGCAGTCCTGTTTGAAAATGCATTTGCTTTTAAGTGAGCCACCAGGCCCTAAGAAAAATAGTTCAGCTCATAATTGATTGCATTTTGGTAATCTGTAGCAACACGTCCTCATTTAAGCATGAAGCAGGAGATTTTTCTTCTATAACCAATTACAGTTTAAAAAATGCAACTAGCCTTGCTTCACACAAGAGCTCAACTTGTGGTTGAAGAAATTTTCTGACTTATTAAATGTTGTTTATATCCTCATCTTTGCAGACCCTCGGCCCTCCCAAAGCATTTTATAGCTCTCTCCGTAACTGACTTATCAATTTTCTTTCTGACCTTCTGCATTAAATTTAATCCCACCCCCAGCCCAAACTCAGAACCGCCAAGCAGCTAGACTAGAGCAAAAATACACAGCTTACTCTCTCCAAGCCCACGCTCACATCTCTTATTTTCCCTTTACTCTAATCTAATCACCAATTCTTGAGCTTGGCCAATAGTTAAAAATGTTAAGTGCTAGCAAAGCCTTCTACCTCCCCCTCATATTTGTCTCTGTTTATGGAATGGGTCCCAGTTTCCTCCTCTTCTCCTTCAGCCCAGGGTCTTCAGGTCAGAACACTGTAAATACACACAGCCCTGACTGGACCCATAAATCTGAGCAAAGGGCAGGCTTATATATTCAGATAAGCATGGGCAGGGATAAAGACATGGAAGGAGGGAGAACCAGTGGGATCTGAGGTTTTGCAGCCATGTTCTGAGAAATCTGAGTGGAGAATGCCAAGAATCCTTAGTGGGAAAGGAAAACAGAAAAGAAAATTGCCTTGAAATATCTCTCCTATTTCTAATGGCTGAGGTTGGCACTACTCCCCCTGCATGAATTTTATATTTTCCACATTGCTTACATTCACATTCTTAGCAAACATTATCATACAGGCAATCGAATTAAACAATAAACTTCATTTATCTCCAATGTCCTTTTCTTCTTTTTTAAGTGTATTTGTTGTGACCTCTGGGTGTGTCTGTGTGTGTGTGTGTGTGTGTCTGTGTGTGTGTGTGTATGTGATATATCATTTTTACCAGAAATTCTCCTCCACTATAATTTTTCAATCTCAGCGTCTCTGACTAAATAGCTGTGTTGTTAATTATCACATCGAGTCCCCAAGAAAATATGCCCAAAGGAGTTCTGAATGGTACAGTGATGAATAGATGGGTATGTATCCTGCAATCTTCAAGGCTTATACTTTATTTCTATGTCCAAGTACTTTTGGCTGCATTTTTAGATCTGAAAATTTTCTGTGATTCCTGAAAGACTGACCTTTTAGGACAATGTGCCCCTTGCAAATACAGATACTGTCACAGTTAAAAACCCTGAGCAAGATGGCCCTGGCTGAGAAAATACTGTCTATGGCCTTCCTGCTATGATTCTTCTTCAGATGAAATGTGCTACACCATAGACAGGCCTTGAGCATTTAAGACTTCAGGAAGATGTGAGGCAATCTAGTTCCAGTGATGTACTTTATCAAAGTATTTTATAATGTTTGCTTGTATATAATTTTTATATGATTTTCAATGTTATCTTTTAAGCTAACAAGAATTTTTTTGTACAAGCTAATTAATGTTCCCCAAAAGGAGCTTCTTTTCTTGGATTGAAAAATTGGTGAAAATTTTATGTAGTCTAGAGAATGTTATGGGAAACAATTGCCAAGACAGTAATTGGGCCAAGAACCTGGAGTGTTGCCTACACTCTAGCCTCACCTTCAACAAATCTCTTAAGTGGTGATAAAGATAATAATCATTATTACCATTTATTGAGCACTTACTTTTGGAAAGAAGTGTACTAGGTGTTTTAGATAGATACTCATTTTCCTCTTTTTAACAAGTAGTAAATGAAGGGTTATGGTGTCTGCTTTATAATGAAAAACTAAATCTCTCACTTGAAAGGGAAAGAAATTTGTCTGAGAACATCCATAGCCTAAGCACTTGAGTATAGGTTTATCTCTATAACTGCCTTCCCAGTTGTTTCATGGCCTGAGTCTTCAGGTTGAGGGTTGTGGATGGAATGATGTCCCTTTAGCAATGGTATTTTGTGTCAAGGTCATTCTCCAGCTACACCTCTCCTGAGCATCATCTTGTCATTTTTTTCTGTTTTAAAAAAATCTTTTATTTATTTGGCACAGGGTCTCACTACACAGTTCAGACATATAGCAGTCCTCCTATCTCAGCCTCCCCAGTGCTGGGATACAAGAGTGTGTGCCACCAGGCCCGGTTTCTGTGGCCTTCTCAGTGTGTTCGGGGATCTGAGGATGGCATGGCAAGTGGTACTGGGGATAGAATCCAGCTCCTTCTGCTTGCCAGACAGGTGCTTAGACTGCCTAGTTCTCTCCCCAGTGCCCCACTTGGCATTTTCTCCAGCTGCCTGTCATGCAGGCTTGTCTTTGTCAATATGTCTGGAACTGAACTCCTTGATTTACTACCTGGCCTGTTTCTCCTCTTGACTATGTGGTGGTTAGCAGGAAAGCCTTCTGCTTGGTAGTTCAAGTTAAAGGCTCTCGGCGGCTCTATTTTTCACCATTGTTTGGGTCCCATGATCCTCTTCAGCCTGGTCAAGCTCCCACTGAACAGTTGTTCAGCGCTGGACTTCAGTGCTGTGAGCCTTGGTTCTCTCATCTTTATATGCGTCTTACGTACCACTTATTTTATTTCAAAGCCTAAATCAGACCCTTCCTATTATTTCACTGAACTATTAAAATATATCCCACCTGGTCTCTTTCAAAATTTCCTATTGCCGTCTTTTGTTACACTGGAGTCAGGCAAAAACTTTCATAATCTCTCCCAAACTGGACACTCCAGGGTAATTTTTTCCCATGTCCTTTAAGCAATTTTCATACTCTGGTAGCCAATAAACAGACACGTGATATTCTTTTACGCATTTCGGCCCACCTGTGCCCTCTCCCAGGAGTGCACAGCCTTCCACTTTTATTCTTGGAGTGTACACGCGCCTTGGACAGTCCGGTTCAGAAGTCACCCATTATTCCAAGTTTGTGGAGGCCTCATTATGAACATCGGGCTTCGTTAGGAACACATCCGCTGGTGCTCATTCCATTGTAACTATTTGTCTGTGACTAGCCTCTCCGTGGGCAGCGAAGGCGTCCTTTGCAGCTTGATATTTTTTATTCTGAGACCTCATAGATGATGAGAAGCCCACAAATTTTCACCAATTTGTGACTTTTATCCTAGAAATGACTGAGAATATTTGAGAATTGGTATATTAGCTTAAGATAAAATAAAGGCACAGAACTTGTTACAAAATTAAATGAAAAGGCTGGCCAAATAGCTCAGCGGATTAAAGCCCCTGTAAGTAGGTGCAGGGGTGGGGGGTTCAGTCCCTAGGCCTGCTGTGCTGGCCCCAATCCCTGGGTATGCTGAGATGGCAATTGAGACTGGGAGTGATGGCATGCGCCTGTAATCCCAGCTCTTTTGAGGATGAAAACAGGCAGATCACTAAGAGTCGAATCTAGTAGTGAGACCCAGAATACCCTGCAGACCCTTCCCTAAAATACAAAATAAATAAATAAATATAATTAAATGAAAACCTTAAGTGCAGTTACGTTGTTCTTACCTTAAGCCACCGTGTTTTTGCCCAGAACATCCGTTCTAACAGTATACACATTTGATAGCGGGAATCCTTTCAAGTGTTCTATTTGGTAGTAGTTATACTGAATGTGGCATTTTATTAGAAAATGAGACTGTTTTTCTTTTCCTTATTTCCCCTTTCCCTAAATTTGGTATTTCAAGGAAGGCAAGAAGCCTCTGAGACCACAGGCTCTGAAATGCCAGATCTAAAGGCGGCCGCTTGTCGCATGCATTCAAAGTGTCGTCCTTGGTCGCCGTTTTCGCAGAGCTGCTTCTCTCTTCTGCGAGATGGGCGCCTGGGCCTCGTTCAGAGCCAGCTGCGCTTGTGAAGATCGGATGCCACGCCCGACTCACGGCACGTGCTTCGCAGACACGCTTTATTACTCTAAGAGGTTTCTGGACTGCTGGTAGGAAGGCAAGGCGCGTTTTCTCCTCAGAGAATCTCCTGAGGAAAGATGGAGGAGCCCCACAAGCTGCTGAGAGCTGGCCCGCTCCCTCTGTGTTGTAAGCACACCATCACTGCAGGAACGGAGCAGTTCTTTTTGTCACTGACACACAGAGTTAAATCCGGGCACTAAGTTAAAGTCAAAATGGATTGAAGATCTAAACGTTAAAACAGAAACACTTGATCTCCTGGAAGAGAAAGTAGGAGGAACTCTTGAAGACATAGGGGTAGGTAAAGAGTTCATGAACAAACATATATTCGCACGGGAAGCTCTTGAAAGAATCAACAAATGGGATCAACTTTTCCTAAAGAGCTTCTGCATGTCAAAAGAAATTGTCAACAGAGTGAAAAGACAACCCACAAACTTTGAAAAAATCCTAA
>PVKA01016413.1:0-47961 GCA_004027165.1 Ctenomys sociabilis
ATTCTATGAGAGGCAAGATCTGCACTAATGGTGGTTGGACAGGATATTATGTCGGCTTTTAGTGCTATGGTCATCCACTAGGTAAATAATTATTGAATCTTTGATATAATTCAGCTATAAAAAAAACCTGTAAATATAATTTCATGTATGCACCTTGTACAATACCAAAACGTTATGAAAACAGTTTGCAATGTATTAACTCATCGACTCTGTATGGTTAAGGTGTCTTGCAACTGTCTGATTGACATTTGTATTTTAATAAAATAAAAATAAATGGAAAAAGAAAACAAATTTGATGATTACAACATGTAATAACAACACCATTGTTAATTTCTTATTCTTATTTTGAAATTCAGTACTACTTTTATTGCTTTTGGGTGCTTTTTGTTTTTGCCTTTGTTCTTGTTATTTTTGTTTCCTTACTCTTTAAAAGTAATTTTTGATCTTATTTGATATAAGGTGTCAATATGCAGCTTGGACTCGTAGCGATTCTCCTGTCTCAGACTCCCCAGTTCCGGCATTACAGGTGTGCACCGCAACACCTGGTTTTGGTGCTGGCATGGCACATTCAGTGCTACAGGGCCAATGCAGAATGCAGTACTGAGGATTGAGTTCAGGTCTTTGCACTTGCCAGGCAGGCCCTTAGACTGCCAAGCTATCTCCCCAGCCTTCCTGCTTCTTTAAAATAAAAGAGTTGGAAATAAAACAACTGAGAGTCACTAAAATTATTTTTAAATATAGCAACATAAACCATTCTGAATGTGCCAAACAGCTATAACACCGTCCAAGGCCTCAGACTGTACATAGTGTAATGAACATATTCATAGTAATATCACTGGATTACTGAAAAGCGATCAAGTCATAATCAGCAGCCTGCAACAGATGGAAACATTGGGAAGAATTTTTGTAAGGCAAGTGGAACATTATAAACAAAACAAAGACACCAGGAAACTACTGCAAGTTAAAAGAATACTGGAACTTAAATGGAAAGAATTCTAGTGATCTTGAGCAATCCAATTATGATCTCTTTATTCTTTGATTTTTTTTTTATTAACTCACTTGACATTTACAATGTGCAGTATGATCCATGACTCATCTGAAATAGAATTTGGATAAAGGAAGAGCTGGATCATTTAAAGCTATTGGCTACTGATTGTTACAAATGTTTATTGAGCATAATGACAAATAATATGTATTACCTACCCCAAAGCCATCCACAACCCTCTCTTGTTCTTCTACCACAGAAACTGGAGCACAAAGACAATTCTCTTGCCAGACTCTTGTAATTGGCTCAAGTCACTATGGACAGAAAGCCATAGGATAGGCTTTTAGGGCCTTTGAAATGAACAAGCTGGCATAGTGCCTTCAGAATTTGCTCTTTATTCTCTGGCTCTTTCCTCTTTCTCACAACTATAATGTGTTAAAAATGCCTCATATGAAACCACCATTCTGTCATCAAGAATATACCTGTCATGTGCTAAGATTTATAGAATAGGAAAAAGAAAGGCATCTAGTATTTGATGTCATTATTGAGCTGCTACATTTTTCTTGCACTATTTCAGTCCCATGATTCTTATCTGAGACAAATATACATTCTACTGTTTGGTTTTAACCAAACACAAGCCATTTGTACAAAAGCAGTGACTTCTGAAGCACTTTTGAGGATAAGGTTGATGTTACTGGGAAAATAGTGTCACACAGTGGTCCTCTGATTAAGACAGCCATGAAAAGCTCAGTAAGGTAGTATTGGGACTGAGAATTTAATATTCAGAAGCTGCCAGCCATATGATAATTGAAAGGAAAAGCATCCAAATGAGATTAGCAAGGGAACAATGCTTAAAGTAAAGGGGGCATCTTATGTGCTAGGTCTGACAATATTAGTGTTAGCAGAAGACCGTATTGAAGGTAAAAATCAGTAACATTTGTGAGCTAGCCAATGATTGACAAACAGATTTTCAAAACCAGTTAAGCAAAAGCAAAAAGCTCCAGATCTGTAGTATTTACTAGTCTCTGGTGTAAATATTTCCATCATAATCAATCTTAGGCTAAAGATGTCATTGGCTTAAAAAATTCTAGAATATTTAACAACAAACCTTCACCAGTCAGAAAACCCTAACCCTAGCATCCAGCTGGAAATACAAGTTTTAGAGATGAACATGACCAAATTTTTTACAAAGATTGCATAAGAGGGTTATATTTCAGTATAATTGGTTAACAGAGCTATTAAAGTGTATCTGGATAAAGAGCGATGTGATCATATTCACATTTTATAAACATTACTAAAAGTATTTGCAGCATTAATCATATGGATCCAGAGTATACACAAGATGATGACTAGAAAGAAGGTTTTTTGGTGGCACGGGCCATTAGTGGTAGCATTGGGAATGCAAGACCTGGGTCAGCTCTAAAGAACAGGGGAGTGGAAGCAGCAACACTGCCCTCACAAGCCCCACAGCAGGGTGACAAGAGTCTCCACAAGTGCCTGTCAGCAGAAAGGGACACAGCAGTGAACACAGTCACATGCCTTGCAGCACTTCACAAATAATTGTGCATATTTCCTTATTGGTAAGTAGACTATGCCAACAAATTTAAGAAATATAAAAAATTAAGAGGTACTAAAACCCTGAAGACAAAATTATTACAAAAGGAATTAACAGCAGGGTGATGTCTTCCTGTTATTCTCTGTCTAGCTATAGGTATATTAAGATGGTTTTTTGTTTTGTTTTGTTTTGGTTTTTTGGCAGAACCAGGGATTGAACTCAGGCCCTTGTGCTTGCCAGGAAAGCATTTATTCCACTGAGCCATCTCCCTGGCTCCTCTTTCTGGCTATAGAACATCCCTCCATTTGGGGTCAGTGAAGGACTATGTGAAATATTTTATCACAGCACCAAGCAGTGGAGAATATGGTTATAGACATGAAAGTCAAAAAGACCCGAGAATTGTAATGCATACGACTGACTTTGACATTCACTAAGATGTCTCAGTGAAAACATAAGCACGTTGAGATTCTCTAATAAAGTACCTGGCATATGTTCTACATGTGAGAGTTGCACACTCTTTTCTCCTAACATTTTTTCTGATTTTTGCCACGTGTCTTCCCTTCTTTTTCTATTAGTGACAGTGTTGGAGGAGGAAATGTAAAACCACAGGAAGGAAATCATTGCAATTGAGATTCCCTTTGACAAACTGACAAGATACCCTCTTTAAACATATATCCTTATTGTCAGGTGGGCAAAGTTTGATTATCACAGCTATAAACAACTATATCTAGCAATAAATAAAGCCGTACTTCCTATGCAGTATCATAGACTTCACTGGTATTTTAAATAACATACATGAAACACCATCTTATTGTTAATTCTCTGCAGTACCTAAAATTGAGCCCAAGATGTTTAACTTCATATTGTACAAAAGAGCATGAGAATCAACAAAATAAAATTAGTGGTACATGGTGCTTTGTACTTCCATATGGTAATGTGAAAGGAAATCCTGCCCGTTTTCAAGCTAACTAGACCTGACAATTAGTATGTCATGTTCATCGACACTAGTGTCTGCTTTGAGCCACCAACATTTGCCACACTCCTTAAATACAAATAACTGGTTAACTCTAGGGAGAATTGGCTCAATTTAAATAAATTTTTTACTCATTATGTTATTGAAAATATTCTACTCTAGGGGGAAAAAACTAGCCAGTTATTCTTCACACAGTGGAGTAATATCTAGAATATATAAAGAACCGAAAGCCATCAGAAGTCCCAAATTTAAGGATCCAATCAAAAAATGGGCCTCAAAGTTGAATACACTTCTCAGAATTACAGACAACAAATAAATATATGAAAAAAAACATATGTTCAGCACAACTGGTCATTCAAGTGATACAAATTAAAACAACACTGAAATTCTGTGTCACCCAGAAAGAATGGCTATTATCAAGAAATCAACCAATAGCAAACATGGGAGGGGCTGGAGGGGCTGTGATGTCGGGGGGGCACATAGACTAGTATAACCATTATGGAAATCAGTGTGGAGATTCTTCAAAAAACTGGGACTAGAAATCCCAGTTGACACAGCTATTCCTCTTCGTGGTATCTTCCTGGAAGAATTAAAATCATCACACCAGAACAATCTATGTGTACCCATGTTAATAGTATAGCAATAATTAAATTTTTGGAAACAACTCAAACGCCCATCAACTGATGAACAGATATAAAAAGATGTGTTTTTTTTATATGGCAAAATACTACTGAACCATAAAGGATAAACTTCAGACATTTAGAACTAAATGGATGGACCCTGAGATTGTACTCTTCAGTGAAATCAAGTGGACATATGTATAAACAGGACATTTGTCCTTCTGGTATGAGAAACTGGATGTGTTAACTAAGAATCAAAATGTATACTGTGAAATACCAAGAAATTGTTCAAAAAGAAAGGGACACCAGGGAACAAAAACTGAGAAAAAGGATAAAATGGAAACAAAACTGTGTAAATGAAGAGAAGAGGGGTTGAAGGGAAGACAGGAGAATGAAAAATAAAAGAACCAAGATATATCATGTACAGGTATAAGTTCCCTATGATGAATATGATCACTATGTATATCTAAATTATAACAATAAATTAATGATTTAAAAATGCACTTATATTTATTAACAAAAATCATGCAATTTTTTCCTTGTGAAATTTGGGTCAATGATGAATGATATTACACAAAATGTTTGACGATTCTGTAATTTTTAAATCACGAATTTATATAATGATAAAACCCTGGCCAGGATTTCTGAAAGCATTTGCCAAACTAACTTCTACCAAGCAATTTATAGTACAAAATGAAAAGCTATTTCTCCAAAATAGAAGGTACCTACTTTATTTGAAGTGATTACTTTCCCAATAAACAAATCCTTAGGCACACAAAGCTTAAAATACAGTTTTCTTTGTTAAACAACTGCTGTTGTGTGGTCGGAATGAGTAATGTGTTCCCAGTTCTTCTAGGAATTATATTCCGCATTTTGTTTTTTCTTTGTTCCATTTTTTTTGAAGTCATCTAATTTTCTTTACCAAACAGCTAAAATAGAGGATTGATTTCCTGCCATCACCTTCCTTTCTGCATTGTTGTCTCTTCTTTCTCTTTATTGTATTTGACATCTTTCCTTGCTTGTGCATTCTTTCAATTTTCAACTCTATTTTATATCATGACCTTACATCACTGTAGCCAACTACTGTACAGCCTTATCCTTAATCACAGTGATTCCAGTTTATTTCTTTTTTTCTTTTTCCTGTTTCTACCCTTGCACGGTATCCACACAAATGAACAGTTCATTAGTACCCTTTGAGGATCTGGCAAAAGTATAGTTTTGGATGCCTCAAAGCTGAGCAATCAAGTGTCCTTTATGTTAAATATCAGAGCATGTATTTTGGGTGATTTCTGTACTACCGTTGAGTCACTATCATGACAACTGCAAACTTTTGTGTTTTGATTAATACAACTGTCAAGTATTGAATTATATTTTCTTACATTGATACAACTTCTACTATTCACTGTTAACAATGATAATGTATCAAACACTATTTATTTTGTAATAAAACATATTTATCGTGAATTTGGAACAAAATGAAGAATGAAGAGACTGTACCCTGTCTTTCTATTTATTCTATAAGTGAGAGCGAGAAGAACCAATGAGTGTGACTTGAAGGTAAATCAGAGTTCATTTTAGTGCTCATAACAATATTTAGGGAATTCATTTTCCTAAGCTATCTGGAGGAGGTAATTTAAGCACAAACTATATTTTGTATGCAAATTCTTTTCTGAAATTGCTTTTATCTTATTGGCCATGCTGGGATCAAACCCAGAACCTTTCACATGATATTAATGTACTGGGGAATTTGAATTCATGAAATGTCTTGAAATTGACTATAATATAATAAATACTCATTCACATCAATTAAGTATACTCATTGCATAGCTGTTGGAGTAGAGGAAAGCTACCATGTACAGGACCTCTCAGGAGCACACAACCTGCTTCCCGGCCTGTCTGTCCACACACTTGCTTATGTACATTTTACCTATGTCTCCAATCAATTTTAGAACTTTTCTTTTTTTTTGGGGGGGACCAGAAATAAAATTCAGAAGCTTGTGTTTCCCAGGCAGGCACTGTACTTCTGAGCTATATCCCCAGCTCCAATTGATTTTAGATGCAGCTAAGTTGAAAGAACAGAGCAGCTTCCCCACAGCTTTGAGTTTAAATTGGAGTTTATGTATTCTATCATTCCTTCCACACCTTATCTATCTAATAATTTCTTAGTAAAAATTAGTTAAATGATTATTTTCTTATAGGTCTTAAAATATTGGACATAAAAGAAATCAGTTGTGATATTTTCCTATGTTCATTACTGTGAAAAGTACTTTTTTTATTTGTAATCATTTCACTTGTGTATTTGGTCAAATTGGAAGTTTTTTTTTTTCTTACACTGATACAACTTCTACTATTCAAATGTTAACAATGATAATGTATCCAACACTATTTGATAAAACATATTTATTTGGTCAAATTGGAAGGTTTTTTTTTCTTGTAATTGCTATCAGTAAACCTCAATTCCCCTTTTCATCATATTCTGGAAATTGGAAGAGAAAGTCTAGCAGGAAGTTGTTGAGAGACATCCACCAGATTAGATGTTTTCAGAAAGCTAGTTATAAAGAAAAAAAAACCCTACAAATTTAATTCTTTTCCTCAAATGCATCTTATAATAGAAAACAGATTAATTATTTTATGCAAAGTGACATTCTTATATATTAGTTTTCTGTCAAGCTACTTAATAATACATTTCCTCTTTATGGTATCACTACTAGATCTTACTGTCATCCAATTTCTCAGTGCTTTGGGAATTGTATGGTGAGATTAGTATGGTGGAATCTACATTTGAAAAAGATAATTGAAGGGCAAAGTGAAGGTTGGTGCAGCATTTTTATGGAGAACAGTATATGCATTTTGTTGAAAATATGATTACTATCTACCTACATAAAAGATGGCTTAATAGTTACTGTTAAAAAATTATAAAATAATGAGTTTTTTCTTATTATTTTAGATATCCTGGGATTGCTTTGGACTTCATGATGTAGCTTTTATAAGCCAAATATTGGGAATACAAAAGAAAGAAAAACAACTTTTTGTTAACTTATTACATTTGCATAACAAACTAATGGTACCTAATGAAGTGATATTTAAATGTAAGTACAGTTATACACTTGAATAAATTTTAAGCATTAATCAAAAACCAATCAGAATACCTATCATGAAATAAGTTAGGATGGCATTTCATATAGTAAGTAAAAATTTCAATCTAAAAGTTAGACATTTTTCTATTTAAAAAAACATTTTTCATAATGACTATGCTTTTGAGATTATCAATAATTTATAAAATTCAAGCGAAAACTTTCAAAGATAATCCAATATAAATTAGTTGAATTTTTGATAAAAAATGAAGTGTCTGTTAAAATGTATTTACTTATTTATTAATTCAGTATAGCACCTTTTATCATGTACAGTATGATCCTGTGATACCATGGAATAGCCAAACAGAATCAATCAACAGATACTTTATCACATGTAATTTTGTGGTGAGGAAGTATAAAATCTACTGTCTTATTAACTGTCGAGAATGTAATACACTCTTACTCATCACAGTTACCTGTTCCACAACAGAGGTCTTGACCTTATTTCTCCTACCAAACTGATTTTGAATGCCTTGAACCCCACCTCTTTCACTCCCCGCCTCCACAGATCTTCCTAAATACCACCCTGTTCTTTGCTTCTCTGAGTTCATTATTTACAGATTCTACGTATCAGTGCAAGACTGAAGTATTTGTCTTTCTGTGCCAGGCTCATTTCATACAACACAGTGTCCTTGACATTCATTGATGATGTCACTCATCACAGGATTGCTTTATTACTTCTTTTAAGTGAAGCAGTGCTCTATTGGGTATGTATGCACCAAATTTTCTTGCTCCCCTTATCTAGTGTGCACTTAGGTCAATTTCATATGTTTACAATTATGAACGATGCTACAATGAACTTGGGAACGCAAATATTTCTTGACATACTAATTTCCTTTCCTGTGGATAGCTACCCAACAGTGGAAGTGTGGGTTTATATGCTAGTTTATTTTTAATTTTCAAGGAGCCTTCAGAGTACTTTCTATAATGGTGATGTATCTTCAAAGAAATGTCTATTCATGTCCTCTGGGTATTTTTTTCTCTGGCCACTGTAAACATTCCTTGTAAATCATATAATTTCTAATATATTTTTCATATATATATGTATATACACACACACACACATGTAGACAGTACACAGAAGAGGTGGCTTATTATATATATAATTTGATATATATATGTATATATATATGTATATAATTGTTCCTATAATAAAGCCTAACTGGTATAATGAATTCATCAATTTCTAAAAACAGATACAATCTGTTCTTTTCTGAGCAAATTTTATTACTTGTGTCTATGAAAGTATTCATCATTATTTTCTACCTGATACCAAAAGTATGCTTATCCGCATATTTTTTCTGCTTCCTGTTTCATACCTCTCTCTCCATTTTTGGATACACAGTTTAACAGAGAATATAAATTAGTTTAAACATAATGCACTTGACTATAATTTTATTTATGAAAGGACTGTTATGGTTTGCACAGTGTCTCTCAAAGCCCATGTCAGTTCCTAGTCAGTCACAGTCTTGGAACATTTAGGAAGTGAGGCGAGAAGGAAGTCTCCGGTCGCTGCACATATGTGCCCAAAGGGGGTGGTGGAACACTAGGCTGTTGTTCTTCTACTGCACAGGCCATAGGGTTAGGCAAGCCACCTCTCCTGTGTACTGCCCACATGAAGTATTGTGTTATAGGACGCCCCAAGCAATGAGGCCAATTGTTCATGGACACCTTGAAACCTAGAAGCCCAAACAAACCTTTCTTTATAAATAGATTTATCACAGGTATTTTGTTAAAAGAATGAAAATCTGACCAACAAAGGGGCAGTCTGATGAAGGTAAAATTTAAAGTGCTTCCTAATGCCACTACTCCTCAAACTCTTAAAGGAAACTGAAAGGGAAACAATGTTTACAAAGTAATTCCTGGAAGAAAACACTATGCTGATACTAAAGTCAGAAAAAAAAACCAACCACAAAAGAGAATTACAGGCCAGTCTTCCTAATGCACATACATGCAAAAATCCTCAGTAAGATAGTGGCAAAAAAATGCAACAAATCATTAAGAAAACTGTACAACATGATCGAGTAAGATTTAATCCAGGGATGCAGGGATGGTTCAACATTCACAAATCAATAAATATAATAAGCCATATTAGCAGAACCAAGGACAAGAAACAAACCAATTGTCTCAATAAATGCACAAAGTGTTTGCTAAGGTCCAGCATGCATTCATTATAAAAAACATACGGAAAATTGAACTAGATGGCCCTTAGCTCAATCTGGTAGAAGATAAGTATGACAAACCAATGGCCAGCATCATATTAAATGGTCAGAAATTCAAAGCTTTCTCTCCACAGGCAGAAACAAGGCGAAGATGTCCACTATCACCACTCTTGTTTTCAACAGCTCTTGTGTAGTCATGCATCTATCTACCTTTTCTTTCCTCTCCCCCTAAATCATTTAACGTGATGTCCTATTATACGTTCAGAATTTTTTTCTTTTCTCTTAAAGTCTGTTCTCTGAGGAATAAGCTGTCTACATTTTGTCAGTGACTACCACATTATTTGAGGTTAAAGTATTTAATTGGAATAATTTTGTCCCACATTCTCACCAGCATTTATTGTTTTTTGTGTTCTCGACAGATAGCCGTTTTGGATAGGTAAGACGGAATCTCAGATTTGTTCTGACTTGCATTTCCTTAATGGCTAAAGATGATGAACATTTTTTCAAATCTTAAAACTGCTGGAAGACAACTAAGGCAAAACATCTGAAAACACAGATGCCTTGATATTGTTACCAACAGCACAGGAAACAATATCAAGAATAAACAAATAGAATTACATCAAATTAAAAAAGCTCCTGCACAGCAAAACAACCAAGAGAATGGAGAGATAATGTACAGAGTGGGGGAAAAGTTTGCCTTCTGTTTTTCTGATACTCTACTACCAAAAATATATAAAGAACTAAAAAATATTAACCCTCCCTATCTAAATGATCCATTCAAAAATAGGCAAATGAACTGAACAGATGTTTTTCAAAAGAAGAAGCTCAAATAGCCAAAAGTACCCTAAATCAATTAAATTTTTACAAGAGACTTGTCCAGAAAGTACAGTTAACCTTACCACCACTGTAGTATAAATAGCCTAAAGCTCACATTTGTCTCCAACAAGCCAGATACCAAGACACACTAGTCTACACAGCAATCACTTCTGGAATATCAAAAGCACCTTAAGTTTAACTTGTTTAGGTTTCAACTTATGGTCTTTCCCCTCAGTTTCCATTTCTAGATTCATCTGAAGAGTAATATTTCCTTTACCTATATATTTCTATGCAGCTTAGAAGTATAGCAGCTACCTTTGGGTAATCTCCTTCCCTATCCATATTCCATAGCTAATTCATTTCCATCCCTGTTAATTTTACCATCTCATGGAATGTCTTGAAAATCCATCTCTCCTTGCATGTCTTCCGTATTCTTCCTCAGTTGTCAGTCACTACCACTTGCCTGGGCTACTGCAATACTTTTTTGACTAATCTCTTCATTTCCATTTTGGCTCATTTTAGAATCTATTTTCAGTCCAAAAGAACTACTTTTTTTTTTTTTCAAAACATTGTTCTGGTGGATATTACTTCCCTATTTAGAACACTTTAATGGCTTTCCATTGCTTTTAGAGCACCCCGCTCTCCTTTGAACCCTTGTCATATTCTCACTTTCTTTTTATCTGCTGTGATCTTTCTCACCATAAAGCCCTGCTTCTCCGTTTATCTAAGATACCTCCTTGTACTCCTTAACACTGAATACTAACTTAAATTGCAAATCTCAGGACAAATACCACTTCTTCAAGAAAGAAATCTTTCTTTGTGATACTTCTTCATGTTACCTTTTCACTGAATTATTCTTTCAGAAATTCAGACAACAGATATTAAGTACTATTGATAAATCCTTACTATTTGTCATTTTCTTTCAAAAATGGTTTCTTTCATTTAATGGTACTATCATTATTCTGTTTTCATACTTACCACCATCATTATTTGATTATGATTTTTGTCGCCTAGAGTTAAAAGCTCCATGAAAACAAGAACACGGACTATCTTTTCTACTTTCCTGATTCCCACCTAAGACAATTACATGATGGATACTCATTTCACATGTATTGAGTAAGTAAATGAACCAAAGGTGAATGCCTGTCTGGAACATGGAAGGAATACCTTGGGGTAAGTTTGCTGTCGATGCTAATAGAAACACTTTTCATAAGATTGTTCAGAGATTTTGGAACCATAATATAATCTCATGTGCATGCAAATACATCAGAAAAAAATACAAATATCCACTAAGAAAACAATATGCAATGTATTATTGAATCTGTTCTACTAATTTGATTTGAAACTGTGTCATTGCTATTTGTTCTTCAATAAAATTATGAAAAAAAACTAAGGTAATTTTGATGAAGTCTCACAAAGTGCGCATTTGGAAGCTGAGTAAATGTAAACATAAAGATAATACTACACATAAAAAAATTGTCAAAAACAAATACAGCAACCTGTTTCATTATAAATTTTGTATATTCCTATAAGATGAAAAAAGAGTAATCTTATAGACCAGCAGGGTTCCTCGAAATTATACTGATACCATTTCTAGTTCGTGAGTCAGTAGACTCTAATTTGTACAATTTGCAATTGAGCAAATGCAATAAGCTCAAAATGCCTTGTTCAGCAAAATTTTGAATTTCTAATAAATACTTTGAATTTAGTCCAGTTGAGAGAAGATGAAATAAAATAATCTTAGATTTGTTTTATCTTTTGAACAACATAAGATCCCAATATTTAATTCACTCTTAAAAAATACAAGGCAAATTATTCATGTAAAAACGGGTTTTGATTTGGAAAGCATTTTTTCAAATGGTACTAACACACACCACTCCTGCTATAATTTACTACATTTATCTTTTTTTTTAATTAGACATAAACAGCATCCCTTAACTCAGGTGCAAGCACTGTTATATTTTATTAATGCTTCAAATGTATTTATTGCTCCATTACATTTCTTAAGAATATTTCTAACAGTTAAGGAAAATTTTAATTCTTTCATAGGAATCGCTCTTCCTATCAGCATGTATTAATTCATGTGAGTAATGTGAAAGAAAAAGGAAATTATTTTGCTGGTTTATTAAGCACTGACCGGAGGGACAGCTTCCTGTCTTTATCTGGCATTTCCATAACAGAATGCCAACTCAAATGCCAAAGAAGTTTGAGAGCAGTGACTAAGAAAGGCACATTGTTTACTTCAAAAATCATTTATGTAAAAGACATTATGTTCTTCTATTATGTGAGATGGGGATGACAAGTTATATCTAAAAGGAGGTTCACATAAAAGAAACTAATTATTTTAAATCCAATTAAATATGAAATCAATATGGCTATTAGCATTAGACACATATTTGTTTTTTTAAAATATACTGCACATAAAATAAGCACTACATATATTTTAAAACTGAACAGCTTTTAAAGGTTACCTAAGCCAGTCTCCACAAAAGTGCAAAAAGAAATCCTTTATTTTGATTAAATCGTATAAATGCAGTAAAATATACCTATGTATTTATTGCATCAGCTAACACACTAATAAGCTGATAATCTGTAAAATTGAAATACACAGTCTAGGAACTTTAATGCATTATATTAACTTACATCCAAGCACAAATAGGAATAAAACACATGAACTTCTTTCTTGGAGAAAAAGGATCAGGATTTGCTGTTTTTATTTGCAATTAAAATGACGAATGTAAGAATTCACCTGGTAGGGAGTGGGTTGAAGAAAACACAGGTGCCTAATTCATAAGCTATAAAAAACAGTATAAAGGTGACCATCTGGGAAAAACTGGCTGACTTAATTTTCCTATGAGCTTACCTTCTGCTCCATGTTTTGCTTCCAAACTCCACATTCTGACCTTGAATATGCATCTACATTTTTTACTGCATGAATTTCCCTCTGAACATAGATGAAAGTAGACCTAATTATGCAAAGAATATAAATACAACAAAGAACACATTGTGTTGTATTTGGTGCAGTCTCAGTTTTCTGACTTTCTGGAAGGTTTCCACTGCTGGTGATGACGTTCTGCAGCTCTTCAGGCATCCTATATATTCCTACACTTTCCACCACATACCTGCATGTGACGACAATCACAGTTCTCAGAAACACTGCTACTTTGAGAAAGGGGGTGTAGAAGAAAGTACAAAAGGGAGGCCCAAGGCAATGTGGAGGAGATGAGAACCTTTGTCTCTGCTTGCTGATAGGGCATTGTGAATTGCAAGGGATTCCCAGCTTGCCAAAAAACACAGACTGTGCACACATCCTAAGTATGTCAGGAGTTTGCAAGGGGGCATCGTCCATTATTACTGCATTGCTAACTGAATGTTCTGGGCAGATGTTTTACTTGGATTTTTTTTTTACATCTGTTTTGATACTAATAATTCTGCTTACCAAAAGTGAAATGCTTACTTTCAAGTACTTGTTGCCATAAAGATCCCAAGGGAGATTTTTGCTCTATTATACATTTCCCCCGTAAAATGACTCTGTAGCTTCAATAGCCTTAATTCATACTTTATTCATTTCAAGATCAATATCTATCAATATAACATCTATGCTTTGAAACCTGTTTTTGTCTTAAGCACTTTTCCCAAGTAAAAGCACAAATTAGCACTTGAGTATCCCCAAGATCTTAAGGTTCATTAAGCAGAAAGCTAAGTTCATCAGATTTCCTTTCCTCATTTTCGCCATATATTGGGCAATAAAGTATGCCATTAATATTCCTCCTTCCTAGGGCCAGGGAGATAGCTCAGCAGCATAAGCACCTACCTTGCAAGTGCAAGGTCCTAAGTTCAATACCTAGTACACCCCAAAAAAAATCTTCCTTCCTTACTGCCTTCACAACTGCTCTTAAATTCAGCTCCAATCATTGGAATTACTACAATAATGTAGTAATTCTTCAACTACCCAAATCTTTAACTATCAAAGATAATAACATCCTCAAATGAAGAGTTCATGATCTGCATGTCCATGCCACTTGGAGGATCATAAAGTATGTCTCAGGTTACTTGTTTTGCAAAACAAATAGGTGTTATTTTATTTTATTATAGCCCCTTCATTCAAAGTAACCAATGAAATGCCTACAATAATGTTAAAACATTGACCCTTCCCATGTATTCAATACATCTAACACATAGAGTTCCTGTTAATAGCAATAATAATAATAATAATGTGATAGTAGATATGAAAATATAATAAATATGTAACATAATGTCATTCATTGCCCTTAAATTGGCAACTACTTAATTTCTTATGAAAGGTAAGCATGTCTCTGCCACTTGTTTTTTCATTATCTTTCATGACTTCACTTAACTATATAGCTCTCCAAATAATAAAGGTTAGCATTTTTATACTACAACTTTCCATCCTCATAAGCAAAGAAATATGCTGAACTGAATAAATGTGTGCTGTTACCCAGCAGTGAAGTGGTCTCTCACAGACAACCATGGTGCCATGGGGAATCTTTTCAGTGGTTTCTGATCCTCTCCATTACGGAACAAAACACTACCAGGCTTTAGAAAAAATTATCGGGGTGTTTTGGTTTATTATGTGTAAAACCTTGCTTTTGATTACTGAAACTACTTATGCTACATAGTTTTTTTCATGAATGTAGGACAGGATCTACAGTCTCACTATGTACATCAGACTCGTAGTGCTTCTCCTGTTTTCATCCTCCCAAGAGCTAGGAATACAGATGTGTGCCCCCATGCCCGGTCTCAATCACTCTCAGTACACCCCGGGGGCAGGGCCAGCAAGGCACCTCAGGGATCCCAGCCACCGCACTCTGCTGAAGCGGGCGCTTTAGTCTGCTGAGCTATCTGGCCAGCCCTACATTGAATGTTTTCCACAAAGTAATTTATTCTGCTGCACATTTGTTCTATAATAAAGATGGAGTGGAGAACTTACATAACTGAATCAGCTGGAGAAATACTAAGTACATGAGAAATGAGCACATTACATGTGATCTTATTTTTTACCCACATCAAAATATGCTTATCCAACTTAAAGTGAAGAGCAGAAGCTTTGAAAATATTTAACTATAAGAAATTTGTAATATACTTTTAAATGAAAATTATATGGAAATGGGCATTTTCTTTGGGCCAAGAATGGTAATGCCATAAAACAGTCAACAATGTACTTCGTTACCACAGGTATAGTTTTTACTATTATTACAGACAAGGGGTTTTAAGCCACTTAAGCATTACATTTCTCTTTAGTTGCTATGATTTATGTGCTCTTTGTAAATGCAGTACCTCTCAAAAATGTTATTTAAACTGTCCCTGATAAATGTTTTATTCCTCTGTTATACCAGTGAAGCTTTTACATAACATTTCAACAAAGCATTGGGATCACTAACAGCCTATTTAGTGGTAGATATCAGGTTAAAGTTTTTATGAGATCTCGTTTCACCTGTTAGCGTATGCATGCTCATGCAAGTGCATGCGCGCGCACACACACACGCACCTCTTCTTACAATGCTCAGTTACTTTACTTTTTAAATTTATTTTTTATTTTCTGTACTCATTAACTTTATTAAAAATGATTAATAAAGCCGGGTGTGGTGGCGCATGCCTGTAATCCCAGCACTCCGGAGGCTGAGGCAGGAGGATTGTTGTGAGTTCAAGATCAGCCTGAGCTACAAAGTGAGCTTAAGGCCAGCCTGAACTGCATAGTGAGACCCTGTCTCAAAAAGACAAAAAAAAAAAAAAAAAACCATTAATAATTATATGGCAAACTAAAAGTTGTAGACAAATATTGAAATGTGAAAGATATAAGATGCAGATAGTGAATTTTAGAAAAATATTTCTGAAATGAATACATAATATGAGAGTAATAGATTGCACATTGTAAAAAATTATTAACTTAAATGAATATAATAAAATTTGTCTAAGATAAACATGAAGAGTTTACAGATCAATCATGTAATAGTTCTCTCTGTGCCAAAATCAATAAAGTTATATTCATATAAAGTGGAAGGGAGTAGGGAATAAATATTTAAATATTTAAAATTTCTGAATTCAGTTAAAATTATAGCACATTTCGAATAATAATGAACCTTTTGCACAAGAACATGAACAAATCATGCCAAGATACACAAAACTGAAATTGTCCAAAATTAGTTATAAAGAAAGAAATCGTTAAAGCATATACATAGAAAACAATATTAGCTAGGGAAGAACAAAATTAAATAGCATCTTATTATATATTAGAAAAAAAGAGCAAGTGGGTAAGTAACTACTTATTCATTCAAAGGACTGAAAAGAAAAGATCTGTCTTCACTGAATTTCATACTTAGCAAACATACTTTTTAGCAAATGTACCCAGGTTTTACTTTTAAAACTAAAAGTAAAATATTTTACAGTTATCCAAACTCAAAATATTCCAATACCTCCAGATGTAGTATATAGAAAATAATGAAGATCATTATCAAGAAGGCAAGAGAAGTTGCTGTATAGTCTTGATAAAGAATAAATAACTCTCAATAGTAGTTATGCAGGACAATGTAAAATATAATTACATTAGAAAAACCCATTTAAAAGGCCATTGAAGATTTCCACAAAACAGTATCAATTTTATGTCGGGTCATATTTATTTTTTTTCCAGTGTGAGTGTGTGTGTGTGTGTGTGTGTAAAAGACAAGAAAGGACTAATATAAAGTCAATGGAAAATGGAAATACACTTTTTAAAGTTTCTAATACTAGGAGAAGAAAGAGTACCAATCATAAAATTAAAATTAAATAATATTCAGAAAATTAAATATTAACTCAAAATTAAACATTTCAAAAATAATACTCAAGAATTAAAATTAAATTGTGAGTCCAACTAAGAAGCCAGAATGTAGTGTATCATATGTATGGATCTGTGATCAATTCAGAGTGCTCATATAGTATTTCATTAGGTTAATATATATAAAAATAGTAACTAAGAAAAAGGTTTTTTGATAGTAAAGAATTGCTAAGAATAAAACATAACAAAAATACTGGAATGGCAAACATACGACCAGCACTTCTGTTTGCAAATAGAATATCACCCAAAGTTCTACTATGTGGTGGACGTGGACAGTGTCCACCATGGTGGCCAGGTGTCACTTGTGGGACTGAGCTACTGCTATTCCTTGATATCCACCCTATAGACCCAGACAGAATCATGACCCATAGGGTGTGGGAGAAGTCCATTTGTAGAGCATGCTGATGGAAATATTTTGCTGTTGTGTACAAAATAATAATTAAAAGATTGCTGTTTTATACCTCTTTTTTTCTCGTATTTAATTGTTTGCCCTATTTGGTGGGTTCTTTCTGTTCTGTTTCACCGAGTTGTGGTCATTTTGCTCCCTCTCTAGAATGTCTTTTAGTCATCTGTTGTTGTCATGAAATTCTTTCAGTGTTCTTTGTCATGGAAGTATTTCACTTCTCCAAATTTCAAAGAGAATTCTGCAGGGTATACCCGTCTGGGTTGGAATGTGTTTTCTTGCAAGATTTGAGGTACTTTGCTCTATGCTCTTCTTGACTTGATGGTTTGTGAAGAGAAATCTGCCATTACTGTGATGAGTTCTCCTTTGAATGTTATCTGTTTCTTTTCTCTAGCAGCTTTTAGTATACTGCTCCTGTGCTAAATTTCTGAGATCTTGATTATATACGTCTGGATGTATTTTAATTGGGTTCATGTTATTTGAAGTTCTATATGCTTCAGTTACAGAATGTGAGATTGTTTACTTCTGCCCATATTCTTTTTATATCACTTGTATTGACTCCTTCTTTTTCGTTGATGCCTATTAGTTTTACGTTGTTCATCTTGGCATCATTCTTTCAGATGTTCAATTACTTTTTCCTGCATCCTAGTTGTTTTTAAGAGATCTTTTCTTACCTTTACACTAGCTGCAATGGTGTCTTCAAGGTCTGAAAGTCTATTTTCTCTTTCATTCAAATGGTTTTGCCAGCTTGTGACTGAGGTTTTAATTTCCTGTATAGCACTTTGAATCTGCTTCATGCATTCTATTCTTTCCTATATTGCTCATTCAAGAATTCCATCATTTTTCTATTCTCCTCTATTTTTTTATTTGTCTTCTTTAGTTCTTCTTTCATTATAGCTATCATTTCTTTTCAGAAATTATTTCTGATCTTATTTCCTCTATAGCTTTCTGCAGTTGTTTCTTTACTTCAGATGCTATCATTTCAGAGATTACAGGTGTGTGCTTTCCAATTTCTTCTGTGTTATTGTCTCCTGAATTTGTTCTGGGTGGGCTCAGGGCCTGGGAAGGCATTTTGCTCTTTCTCTTTGTTATTTTGTACAACACTGTCTTTTGACCGTTCATGTAGAGCTTTGGTACAGTTATTACCTTAGCACCAGGTCCCGATCTACCAAACTCAAACTTGCCCAGGTGGGTGTGGTTTGGGTCTCCTGCTGTGCTCCACTTCTTCCTGCTGCAGCCCTTGGAACTGAACCTGCTGTACCACTCTGGCAAGATGTACTGCTCCTGGGTCAGCTGGGTGTGTCTTGCCTCTAGCCTCTCTGCAGAGAGTTCTACCACAGGGTTCCATACTGGGCCTGTCTGGTGGAAAAAGTTCCACACTCCTGCCTGCCCTGGGTGCTGGCTGGTGTGAGGATCTGGAGGGTCCTGGGTGGTCCCACTCACAAGCCACACCTGCATGCTGGCTGGAATGAGGGTCTGGAAGGCCCTGGGATGGGCCTGGTGCTGGCTGGAACGAGGGTCTAGTAAGCCCCAGGTGATCCCACTCACATGCCAAGGCTGCATGTTGGCTGGCATCAGGATCCAGAGGGCCCTGGGTTGTCCCACACACCAGTTACTTGACTTTCAGTTTTCCTTCTGGCTCATCTTTCCAAACTATATATATCTGAATTACCCATCAGTGATTCTTTAAACCTCATGGCTTTCCATCCTCCAGATGGTTTTAAATGTCATCTATATGTTGATAATTCCTGCATTTGTATCTTTATTCTGGACATTCCTCATGAGTTTCAGAATTTTATATATAAAATTTAATCTTTTCACTTGGTGTCTAATAGATATCTCAGCATGTGTGAAATACCAGAAGATTCAAGCTTTATTCTTTCAGACACTAAGACCAGACACTTGATTCATCAACAACTGCTTTGTTTCTAACATACTCTATACTCAACCTTTCATCAAATACCAACTCCTTTAATCTTCCAGATGTATCCATAATTTGAGGACTTATTCGACCTTTGCTATTACTCCCTGGATCCCAATCACCATCAACACTGACCATGGCAAGTGTTAGGAACATTCTAACTAATTTTCCCTGTCTCCTCTTTACTCCCTGTGGTCAACATAGCACAACGGGGCTTGTTCAACATTGGCCAGATCATGTTTCTCCTCTACACAAATCTCATTTGGCACTAAAGATATAGCTCAGTGGCACAAGTGCTTGCCTGGGAAGTTCTGAGACCTGTGTATGATTCTCAGTACAAACAACAAACAAATTCACTTATTCTTTCATATCTTAGAGGAAAACTAAAGTCTTTAAAACAGCCAGGCTCAGGCTCATCTAGCGCACCCTGCTTCATCTCTTACTGTCCTTCCTGTGCACTCTGCACAGGCCATGCTGGGCCAATCACTGTCCCACCAGTACTTTTACAACATTACGTCTATGAGCATTTTCCACCTGTGATTTCCTATGATTAGTCATTTTCTCCCAATTACCCTCATGGGTAGCCTCTCAATTCCTTAAAGACTCCCTTTTAAAATATTTTATAGAGGACTGCTTCTCTGTTTCTCTGTAAAAGAATGAGTGCCCCCTGCACTGCCCTGTCCCTCTCACCCTACCCCTGCATGTTTCTTCATATCACCTGTGATGACATGAACCATGGTTCACGCATTTGCTTGTTTACTCACTGCTGCCTTGTCCTTCCCCACCACAGTTGAAATCAAGCTCAGGAGGGTGGGGACTGTGCCAATCCCAAAAAATAAGGGAAACTTGGTTGCTGTTTCTTAGGTAATGAGAGGACACAGTGACATAACCTAGATTGGGAAAACAGAAAGGATTTCCTCAGCATTGTGAAACCAGAATGCTAGAAGGCAAGCAGGCATTTATTAGAAATGGAGAAGAGGAAGAGGGTAACACTCCCACCAGGAGAGCCACATTGTGAGGATCCTGAATTCACTCACCAGTAAATATCTGTTGAACATTTACAGTGTACACCAGACTGTGTTCTAAGCAACTGAGACATGCAAGTAGAGAAAAAAGGCTGTCTACATATAAATATCTGGCATAGGGTCAGATAGTAAAAATTCTACTAGCACAAATGGATCTGGGATTGACAGTAAAGTGTGTTGAGGTAAAGGGAGACTACTCAGCTCAGACATAGCAGATACCTCCCCTGAAGAGAGTCCTTTGTGGTGGAGTTCGCATAAAATTCAGGTTATTATCTGAGGACAAAATGTCTCAAGGTAGGGAACAGTAAATTCAAAAGGAGAAAGCTTATAAATGGAAAGAACCTAAAATACCAGTCTTATACAATAGTGAACAGAGAAGCTAGCAAAGAGGACATGGGTCCCATTGGACAAAACACAGCAGCCCAGCCATGTTAGGCACGTGGAGAGGGGAAAGACACAGGAAGGTTACAGCGCTAGGGACACACAGGTTCACAGCTCAGAAAAATCAAAGCTAAACAGAGCACTGGCTGTTTTCATGCTTAATCTGTAATAGCTTCCTCTTAAATTCAACAGTCATTTCATATATATATATATATATATATATATATATATATTATTATTATTATTATTATTATTTTTTTTTTTTTTTAGGGAAGAATCTATAGGGTGTTCAGGGTCTCACTACTAGATCCGACTCATAGTGATTCACCAGTTTACTGCCTCCTAAGACCTGGGATTAGAGATGTGTACCACCACACCCAGTCTCAATCACAATCTCAGCATGCCCTAGGGGCTGGGCTGGCACAGCCAGCTCCAGAATTGAACCCCTGGCCTCTGCACCTGCTTGCAGGCACTTTAATCTGCTGAGCTATTTGGCTGGCCCTTCAACAATTATTTCAGAAATAAAGCTATAATATAGTATCAGTTAAAATGAAATTTCTGTGAATCATGTACTTTGTTTTCCTGTGTGTGAGTTCACAAAAAAAAACAGTGTAAATAGAAATACTCTAGTTTTTACAACTTTAGCATGTTAGTTTACTTTTGAAATGTCTTCCAGCATTGTTTCCACAGTTTTGAATAACCTTTCTCTAATTTGCCTATTTTTTTACTGCCATATCCTTTTGTTATAGTATCCATTCTTTAGGTATATGATTACAGTCATTATAAACATATTTATAATCTGACTTCTTCTATATCAAGATCTTGTGATTTTCATACATGCCTTCTTCTCTCTGGTTTTCTGTTTCCTCTGGCTAAAACACATTGCTCAATTGTGTGTTGGTTTGCTGTGTGAACGGATTCACTCTAATCTCCATTTCATGTGTTTTTAATGTTTAGATGCAAGCTCATCTCTAGGAGAGTTTGTCCTGAGAGAACTAACGTAGCCAGATGCTTCTTTAGTGTGCTGTGTCTTATTTTACCCTTCTAGTATCCACTTGCCTAAGACTGATTTTACCTTAGTTTCTCAGCAGTAGTTTCCTGAACAGCGTATGTAGTGAGGGTTTGTGTGCAGTGACACATTTGGACTTATGGGCATCATGAATATCTAATTTGTCCCCTGCAGTTCTGGTGCCCACCTCTGCCACAGAATTTATTTCTAAGTCTCTGACCACCTGTGTAGTTAAAAACCTTCCCCTCCCTCTTCCGCTACCTTTGTGTCAGCTCACACTCTTACCATACCAGCCTTTAGCATCCTTTTAATTTCTGGCACTGAGAGGTAACACTTTATTTTCAATCTCAGGCACAGATAGCTTTTTAATTGTTAAATTATATCTGGCACATCTTGATGTTTGTAATGGGAGAGGTTCCGTGTTAGTTCCGTCTGCCATATTACTGATTCGCCTAAATTGGTCTCTAAATTAGTTTTTAATTTGAAATCGGAGCAACAACATAAAACGATCATCCGCATAAGCAAATAGTTGCTCAGATGTGAAAATAAATGCCCAAAATCAAACAGGCTTCAAAAAGACGCTTTCAAAATCTGTCTTCTGAACTAACACAATTTATTTACTAGGCAAGAAATAAATATAGCCCACAAAGGGGCTAACATTTGGACTTCTTTGGGTTAAAAATTTTTGAAAAACTGAAATAGCAAAGAGAATATAAATGCCACTGAGTGGAAATGAGGTCATTCACCTGTGACACCACATGGGAAGAGGAAGCACTAGTGATAGAAAACCGGGGAAGAAAAAGCCAAAACTTTTAACAAATCAATAAAAGGCCAATAGAGAGCTAGCGCAAGCATAGCTTGTCAGTTCTCACACTGACAGCACTCAGAGTCCATTTTCCACAGGCGTTCACTGGGTGTCCCTGAGAAACAGTGGACCAAGATGGAAGACTAGAGCTTAAGAACTGTTGCCACAGAGGGAAGAGGGAAAAGTAACAGCGACCCCTCATGGCAGGGCTGTGGTGGGAAGGAGGAGGTAGGAAACCTATTCTTGGCCCCAGAATCCTGCAAGAGCACAATCAAAGGCTTCTGCTCCTGTGAAGCGACAGGAGTCCTGCCTGAACAAGACTCTCTACTGATAGCATAGAAGTTAGTGTGGCAGGTTGAAGAAATCTGAGGATACAGCTCCTCAAGTGACTAAATTGGAAGGAAATAAAAAATACAGTTTCCTTTTGTATTTTTAACTCTTTACAAACAGAATCTGACAAGTTTTGTGTTTCCTGTAAAGGCCCATACAGTTAGTAAAAACTTGGTCTAGTCACAATGAATCTAGTCACACCACGACTACAGTTACTAGCCTATAACAGAAGCCAGCCCTAGAGAAATTATCAACATGTATGGCTGTGTCCCAATAAAGTTATTTATGGACAATGAAATGTGTATTCATTATACTTTTCATGAGTCACGAAATATTAACTCTTCTTTGTAGTTTTTAAATCATTAGAAAATATAGAATACATTCTTAAGTCACAAGCTAGATTTTTGTCTGGAAGCTTTATTTCATGATTTCTGGTTTAAAACAAAATTAGTAACAATAAATTATGAGTTTCCTCCTTGGGTACAGTAGTAGTAGAGGAGATGGGAAGAAGAAACTGGAAATATATACTCACATATAATAACACTTTTAAGGAAATTTTTAATAAATGAAAATATATAAACTAAATCCTGTACCATGACAAATAATAAAATTCATTAGATTAATACAGCATGATAAGCAAAGGCCCCCATCATTATTTGAAAGTAAGACAATTAGAGTTCTTTTTACACTTGGAAAATGTGTAATTTACAGAGACATCTCATCTTGAAACATTCAGGACACACATTTAAAAAAAATATTAAATATATTTTTCTTTTAAAGCTCTGAAAATAAATGGGGAGTGATTCAAAAGAAGATGCTTTCAAAGCCTGTTAGTCCATGTAAGAAATATATTCCTAAGCCCAGACAGGAAAATGTGAGAGCAAGCAGGAAAAGAGGCAGACTTTCATGTTTATTCATGTACAATTGTTCTGCCTCTGGCGAATCTGTTCAGCGAGTTAAGGCAGAGGGCTGTTGAGGCCACAGTCTTGCAGCCATTAGAGCAGTGGTTTAGTCAACGCCAGCCACGCTGCGGTCTGGTCTGAAGGCCTGCTTCCCTCCAAAATTCGTATTATGTAATCAACCATTTGATGTCATTAGGAGGTAGAATATCTGGGAAATGATACACACATAAAGGGCAGTGGCCTGATTGTGTAGGACTGATGCCCTAACAAAAGAGCTGTGCCTCTTCTACCATATGAAGACACAAAAAGAAGGAGCCCAAAAAAAGTCCTCCACCTGGTCCTGAATCTACCACTCCCTTAACCTTGGAATGTCCAGGCTCCACCATTACAAAAGATAATGTGCACAGTACACACTCTGTAATATTTTGTTATAATAGCCTGAAAGGACTAAGGCTGTTATAAGAAAATACCATACACTCAGAGCTGTAAACAACAGGGAATTATTTATTTCTCATGGTTTTAGAGGATGGGGCTTCTGGGATCAAGGTGCCAGCATATTTTCATAGCTACAACATTCTTCTGGTTCGCCAAGGGCAGCCTGATGATTCTGTCTTGCCAGGGCAGACAGAGGGAGGGAGGAAGAAAAGAAGGGAGAACTACAGGGAGGGAAGAAAGGTGGGCAAGGGGAAGGAGAGGGCAGGAGGGAGAAAGGCAGAGAGGAAGAGAGCGAGGGGAGAGGGTAGAAATGGAAAGACCTGCTCTCTTTCACTTCTTCCTTCCCTTTTAAGTGCAGCAATCCCCTCTTGGACGCCTACACTTCTGACTTCATGTAACCTACCAACCTCCTGGTACCATCAGTTCAGGTGATCACACCTTCAATGTATGCATTTTGGGACTGCAAAAGCCTCTGGCCTATGGCATACGCTCATTTTAGCATTTTCCTCCTGGCAGTTACCACTGGATGCCAGAGGGCAGTTATTTGGAAAATTCGACATCAGAAGAAATTAATGTCTATGAGGCCACAGGATATATCATTCATCTGAAGTCACGTGTCTGCCAACTTTAATAACTAAAATATGCCTGAAAAGCTAAAGTGATGCAAAGCTTCCCTTTGGGCTACCCACATAGGTAGTTCTGCGTTCCTTCCGTGGTGTACATTAAGCTCTACTGACTTATTCATGTCATCTTCCACTTCACTTACAAAAAAAGGAAACATTTTGTACAAAACATACACTGTACTGCAGAAGGAAAGAAAATAAATTCTACATGTGGCTGTTAAAAATAGTAAAAAAAATTGTGGACTTTAAAAAGCAAACTTCAGACATCAATAAGTTTTACAGGGATAGAACACCTCTTCCACAGTTAGTGCTAAACAAAAGTGTTACTTGGGCCACCAAAATGCGTACTAAGACCCCAAGCAGGTATGTTACTGACGATGGCCAAGCAGAATGTTTGCACCCTTCAGGAAATTTAGAACTAATCTTGAAGAAGTCACAATTTTCTCCTTTAAGATTTAATCTTAGGGGGCCAGGAGATGGCTCAGTAGAATAAGCTCCCCAATTCCACAAAAAAAAAAAAAATTTAATCTTAATCTTAAATTTCAGGCTGGGGAGATAGCTTGGCTGTCTAAGTGCCTGCCTGGAAAGCACCAGGGCTCGAGTTTGCTCCCTGGTACTACATGCTGTGCAGGCCCCAGAACCCCAGGAGTGAAAGTGCTCCTGGGAGTGGGAGTGTGGTTGCCATCCGCTAAAACAGAGTATCATGTAATTCCAGTGCTGGGGAGGATGAGATAACAGGATCACTATGAGTTCAAGCTGTGTAGTGAGAGCCTGTACCAAATTAATGAATCAATTAAAAAAAACAAAATTTTAAAATTCTGATGTTTCAGATTATGCTTTACTCTCAAATCTCTTTCCTTCTCCTATGGAGATAAAGGCTATAGAGAATGGAAATTCAGGTATTATTACTACATTCTTTTTTTATATTACTACTGCTTTTGGACTCCCTGTTGTGAGCCTGTCAAAAAAACTCCAGATCTATAAAGAAGTTCCATCTGTATTTCCAGATCACTGCAAAGTAATCCGGAGCTCACAGCTACCATCTTCCGTTTCACAGCCCCACCCTGGGAAGAAGAAGCAAAAGATTGCTGCTTCTCTCCTACAATTCTAGGTCTAAGCATTTTTCACTCTTGGTATTAAGAGACTAATGAAATCATTATAAAAACATGCAAACCCAAAACCATTTTCCAATAATCATGATAAATTTTCAAAACACAGCCATTGACATAACACTGGTACAGGCACATTTCATTTATAAGCATCAGCAAGGTTCTGTCCTTTTTCTGCAGCAACATGCCCTTCACGTGTGCCCTCTCTGTCCTCTGGAACCTTCCCAGGCACCTCACAGCCTCTGCTGCTCCTTGCAAGTTCCCATCCCTCCAGGCTTGGTACAGAGCTGGGCACTTGCTCTGGACAGCATGGTGAGGAAGCCCAAGGCCCCAAGAATTGACCTAACTAAGCATCAATCTCCATTACTGAGCCTTCTAATGCCTCAATTCCCACCTCTTCAAAAATAGTATTCACTGCTGGGGAGATAGCTCAGCGGCCTAAGTGTCTGCCTGGAAAACACAAGATTTTGAGTTCAATCCCCAGTAGTGCAATAAATAAATAAATAAAGTGTCTTATCTGTTCCATGTGAGGATTAATGAAAATGAAATATGAAAGCTCCAAGCACAGTGCCTGCAGTATAGTAAATGCTAGGCATTCATGAAATTTTCTTACAATATTAAAAAAATTTTATAGAGATTATATTTGCTTCATATAGTTCTTCTTCCCTCGACTTCTGAGTACATCCCCACATCCCTTCACTTAGTGCCTGATACATAGTAGGTCAGGTGATAGCTGCTTTTCTTCAAATAACTAAGTGAAAGAGACAAGAATCAAGCAAAAGTATCAGCACAAAAAAATGAGTCTTGTGATTTCTATAAAAAGATGAGAAACATTACAGACAGAGTAAACAACTTTGTAAGCTTCCATAGTAAATGGCAGAACTGCAACTCCAATTCATACCTACCTAAAAATGAAGTCTTTGAACTTTTCATTTATTGTGCTAGAGAAAATGCATTCTCTTGGGGAGAAGAGGGTGCGATAAGCTGTCACTACTGAGCACTTACTAAGGGCATGGCGGTGCTCTAGACACACACACACACACACACACACACACACACACACACACACACACACAGAGGCTTATTTAACATTTACAGCAACTTGATGGGGTAGACACTGATAGGTTCGGGCCCTACTGTGAATTGCCAAAATCACTGCGGTGCTCATCTAATATGGCTGATGCCCTTAAAACAAAGGCCGGTGTTCCCGGGACCACCTCCCAACCTTCTTCTCTAACTCAGCCCTTGACATAATTTACTTTCACCCTTCCCACCACTTCAGGGGAGACCCCCAATCAGCTCCCTCAGGTATATCTAACCATCCCCTCCAAACTCCACCCCTGGCAAAAGGCCATGAAAGCCTCAGCCTTTCTTTGTCTAGTCCAAAGAATTCCTTGACCTTCCCAAATTCCCCGTGTCTCCTCAAAGAAAATAAAGTGTCTTTCCCTTTTTCCTTCTGCCTGTTTTCTCTGCTGTGCCATTCACCTGAAAAAATACCTATCAGATACTATTGTTAATTTCAATTTTACAGTGAAAAAAACTAAACTTTGAAGCATATAGTAGGATCAAGCATGCATACAGAGGCAGTAGCTAGTCAAGGCCATGTTGTTAGGAGGAAGCAGGGACTGATCTCAGTGGGACCCAGGCCTCTGGATACAGAGCTGCATCTTCTAGCAGCCACCTGCTTGCGCCTCTTAGTGTCACGTGATGCTCTTTAGCCGAACACAGCTGAAAAAGGGGGCCCTGAAATGCAGTTATATTTTCACACACAAGTATGCAGTACACTTAAGAAATGCTCATGATTCATTTTTATTAAGAAAAACAGATCACGAAACATCTATACAAAACCTAATTCTTTGCCTAAAGTTAATGAAACTGATTTTATAATTTATCATTGATCTCTTTCTTGTACTATGTCTAGGGATAGGAAGTTTATCAATTCACAAAAGGCACCATTCATAATTTTGAAGAACATATACGTGGGAATCATCTTCTTGAATAAAAGCCTGTCACTTTATGGCCTCTGCTCAGTTTCTTCCTTCCAGATCCTGAAAATGTGCCCTACTTGAAGACAAAGTACTAATTTATTCAGCAAATATTTGAGTGTTTGTCTTTAGAGCCCAGAGATCTACAATGGGTATGCCAAGATAAATATAAAAAAAGAACTGACTTTTTAGGGTAGCAGCTATACAAAAGAAAATTTTCAAGCTTCCACGACAAGTGCTATAATAGCAAACTGTATTGCAGCATCAAGAAATAGGTGCTCTGGGGGAAGAGGAGCATGGCATGTTAGCTACATACGCAGGAAACTTTTCGGTTTCCACCTCCAGACAACTCCACTTTCTGCTCCTACTGAATCTCAAAACAAGGATGGTGTCTGCCTCTTCCCGTAGCCTGAAGAAAGCCAAACTTCTAGATCCGTGCCCCTGGCAGTAGTGTAGGATCACGTGACTTGCAGGACTCAAGAAGTAGTGATCCCTAGGGAGTGGTTACCATGCATCAAACCTTTTGTATTAGTCATGTTCTTGTCTTTGAGGCACATCTGACATCCACAAGTTAAAGAGCAGAGGTTGATTTTGGCCTACCAATCTCAGAAGTTCAGTCCATGGTTCACTCAGACACAGAAGCAGCATGGTGGAAGGGCCTGCTGTGGAGGAAGATTGCTCAAGGATTGCTGGCCAGGAAGCAGGGAGAAGGGACAAGTCAGGGAGAGAGACTCTTCTAGGTCAAGCCCTTGTGACTCCTCTGCACCCAGCCCGCACCCCCCAACAGCACTCAGCTATAGTGCTCTCAGGACCCAATCACCTTCTACACATAAGACTTGGGGGAAGTGATTCTAGATCCAACACATTAATGCATTGGAATCAACAACTCAATGCCTTCAGGGCTATTTTCACTATTTGCAGGGCTGGAGAGATAGCTCAGTACAATGAGTACCTGCCTCGCAAGTGCAAGGTCCTGAGTTCAACCTCTGATACTGAAAAAAAAATAAAAAATGCTAGTTATGGTTTTCTTTAGGGACTGGGGAGATAGCTCAGTAGAATAAGCACTTGCTTGGCAAGCCCAGGGTCCCGAGTTCAATCCCTGGTACCGCAAAACAAACAAACAAAAAAAATCATTTGTCATTTTACAAATAAGAATACTGAAACTCAACACAAATAATTTTAATGAATGTTCTAGAGCTGGTGAGTACCTTTTCTATTTCTTTTTGCTGGGGTTCCAACCCAGATAATAAGACTCTGGAGTGCATGTTTTTAGTGGACGATGTGGTATCCCACATGAAACAGTACTTCAGAAATGCTGCTCCATACAATGGAGGCTAGAAGAAGTAGTCCTAGAATGCCCCTTGACAGTTCTCATTATAATTCCCTCCAGTCATTATCTCATCCGGAAACATTTACAACAATCTTGTAAAACATGTTTTACCATCTGACCACCACTCGTTACTGTCTATTCCTTTCCCTTTGTTTTTATGTTCATACTCTTGCTTCCTGTAGTGGGAACCCAATAAGGTTCCTTGTCTGGAAATGCTCTTCTTGTCCACCTTTGCATGGCGGTCTCTGATCCAGTACCATCCCCTCACACAGCCCTTCCAGAATCTCAGCACACATCACTATACACATCTGTCCTCTGCACCTACTGCTCTGTGGACTTACATCCATTTACTAATCTTAAATGTTTTGTCTGTTTACCCTAACTGGAATATTTGCACCTAACTGGAAAATCCTTCATATATAATACCTATGATATCATATTATATATGAAGGATTTTAAAATCTTTAATTTTAGATTTTCATTTCATTATATTTTTATTATCATGAATTACTTGTCCATCATTTTTCTTAATTTAAATGACAGCTATTTACATAAGATTTGTATATAGTATTATTGATATCAGTATATCAGTAGCTGTATTAATCCAGGGAGTTCAGTTACATCTTCGAATAACTTGAGTTGGTAACTAAATAATCTAAAACTGCTAATTTTGATAGTTCTTATTTCATGTTTTATTTATTTTTTTTTATCTTATGACATTGGTTAAATCAGTTTTGCATTAAACTAAACTAAAGCAAATAATGTTTCACCTATAAATATAACATTGGCATCTGATAGCTAGCTTTCATATGTTTATTTTTTTTTCCGTATTTTAGGGAAGGTTTTACAGAGTGTTCAGGGTCTTACCACTATGTCGGACTCCTAGTGATCCTCCTGTTCACAACCTCCCAAAGCTGGGATTACAGATGTGGGCCACTGTGCACAGTCTCAATTGCCCTCTCAGCATGCTCTGGGGGCAGGGTTGGTACTGCAGGTTCCTGTGCCTGCTTGCAGGCTCTTCATTTTTATTTTGTTTTATTATTTACAAAAATAATTCTATTCAGAAACAAATAATAATGAGATAGTTTCAAAACTGATTAGTAGGACAGTTTCAATAATAAACACATTGCACATTGTTGTTTTAGTGTTTACTCATTATACAAGATGTGGACATGATATAATGTCCACTATCACTATTAGAACAAATCTATTCATGGAATTAAGAGAATATAGCTATATATCTATCCTAACTATTTTGAATATACAGATACAAAGTAGTCATTCATTTGTGTCCCCTTTTTTGTTTAGTTTTGTCAGAGAAGGGTATTCCATTATCATTTAAACACTGTAGGTGCATGAACAAAGCAAAATATTCCAATATAGTCCAGTAGTGCATAATAGTAGTGTGTTTTCCATACGACTGGTAATGTTAGAAGTTGTTGACTTGAGCCTTTTACAGCTCAGCATATTATGGCTTTACTTTTCATACCTTGTTTTTATACTTTTCTGCTACATGGTCAAGACTGAGATAAAGCAAGATCAATATAACAAGAAATGTAGGTTTTGTATCTGATAAGGTCAGTCAAGTACCCTCAGGATTTATCCGGTAACCCTGTACTGTAGTTTGTAGATCCTTTGTCAGTGTCAGCCATGTGGATGAATTATGGCCATTGCTTGACCAATTTGCTTTCTGTGAAAGCCTAAGAAAGTATTTTCTCTCCATGTGACTCTTCTTAGGCACACTTTACATCATCAATCACATTCCTCTGTGGCTCCATAGTCTCCTTGATCAGAAAATTTGGAACACAACTGAGTTACATGATGTTACAGTATGTTCTCCTATGTCCTGAGTCTTCACTGACTTTGAACGGCTAGGGCCAAAATGTTGGCTGTCCTTGCAGCCCTTCTTTTTCTCTAATTCTTGGTCTTCAAACTTAGGTTATTGACCCTCCAGGAGAATAACTTATTATTACCCTACAACATATGCAGTTGGGTGTAACCTAACTATCTGTATCAAACCTCTTAGTCATGTCATGGAACAGGTATCTTCCATGAAGTATTGATATGTTAAACTTTAAGTCCCTATATAATATAGAGAAAAAAGTTTAAAAAATAAGACATATATTTTAAACTATGAATAAAAACATTTTTACACAGAAATTTAGAAATCTACCTATATACAGCATTGTAGCAGGACAATCTTGTGACATTTTTTTTCTTGTCCCTTTTTTTCATTTATTGCCCTTTTTTTTAAATAAACATTTACTTGAGAGACACTAAGGCAATAATTGTTATGTCATGACAAGCTGTATTTAGAAGACCAGAACGACAGGCATTCCAAGCGTGATCCTACTATTACACATTGCTATCTTTAGTGCAGTTGCTTTGTTCACAGGTATCAGCTCTTTAATCTGATGAGCTATTTGGCCGGCCCAAAATTTGAGAAGGATTTTTTTTAGCTTGCACATGTTAAGGAAGTCCCTTAATTACAGTTTGCTAAAAGTTATATGTTTCAAAATTCATATTAGTGTTATCTTTCATCTCATGCCTTTATCAACATATGCTGAGATGATATGATTTTTTATTCTGTAATCTGTTAATGGAAGAATTTCAGTAAAATAGTCCCTAATGTTGAAGTATTCTGCTTTCTGGGAACTCAGTGTTTCTTTTTTTCTTTTTCTTTTTCTTTTGGTGGAGCTGGGGATTGAACTCAGACCCTTGCACTTGCCAGGGAAGCCGTAATTCCACTGAGCCATCTCCGCAGCCCCATAATTTTGTTGTTGTTTTTTTGGAACCGGGGATTGAACTCAGAACCTTGTGCTTGCCAGGGAAGCACTTATTCCACTGAGCCATCTCCCCAGCCCCTCAGTGTTTCTTAACTGACTGGGATAGTATGGCCTATAATGGAAAACCTGGGGCATTCATCTATGTTTTCAATAAATAAGGGGATGGGATTAGTAAGATTTAGGTTAAAATTCAGTTCCTTGGGGTTAGGAATACTATACCTAGATGATGAATGAGTTTAAGGACACAATTACTAATTTTATTTATTTGAGAAACACTTCCAACTGAATGTGTAAAGTGTTCTCATCACATTTAAGAACATTGTTCATATGATCAATGCACCAACAATGACTGATTTCTAATTTTGAATAAGTCTGCCTTTTCAAAAATAGTCCATCCTAGGTTGTGGTATGTTAGGGTTTTATTAGCATTAAATATTTGCATTATTAACATTAAATAATTTTATATTTAATTTTAGGGTTTTTTTATGTATTTAGTGCAGGGTGTCACTATGCAGCTTGGACTAATAGTGACCTTCCTGTTCTTAGGCCTCCCAATGCTGCAATTACAGGTGTGTGCCACCATGACTGGACTATATCTAATCTAAAATTTAATACTTTGATGATTTCAGCCTACTGATTATTGTAAATTTATTGATTAAAACATCCAATGTTTTCCAAAACAACTATTCTTAAACCATATTGTCTCAGTTGTATACCAGATCCATCAATACAAATCTAAGAAATGTTCTTCTGCAATTCTTTCTAATGAAGACTACATTAATTTCCATTAAATGATCTATTTTATTGTAACCTTTCTTTCAAGCTACGTATAATTTTAGAATACTGATTTGGCTGGCCAAATTTGTACTGCTATTTTCTATTTTTCCTAACTCTCTAGTACCAGTAAATTTCATTAAGATGTAACTCATGATTCCCATCCAAAACATTTTTAACTGCATTGAACAGGGCAAAGAACCAAACAACAGTGTAGTTCAACAACTAGAAGTTCACTTTGCACAGGTCCACATTTCAGCAAAAGGCAGTGTTGTGAGTATGTGATACTCCTATGGCAAAAGTGTGAAATATAGTAAGACCTATGATGTGACAAAAAGGTACCGTGAATATTAAAATCATTTAGCATATTTTAATAAAAGACATGTTTCTGGTAATGTCCCTCTAAATGCTGCCTCTTTTAACTTTCAACACACTTATCCCATAATTGTTGCCACTTCCTTAAGCTATTCTGGAAGTCCTATTTTGTGAGTACTGGTAGTTGTGTTGTCCTGGCTGCCCCAATGTCCAGCTTCAAACTTTTCACCTTTCTTTCATGGTCATTTGGACTTCGGGGAAGAGTCACAGTCGCACAGTGCCAGATCATCTTGTGAATAAGGGAGGTCATGGAACATCGTTGCCACAAACAACTGATCGGTGGGGTGGGATCAAAAGTACTTTTGTTTTTGTGTTTTGTTTTTGGTCTAACTGGGGATTGAACTCAGGCCCTTGTGCTTGCCAGGGAAAAAAGTATTGTTCATGCTTAAGTTTAAAAATTATGGTAAAAAGTACATTGTCATTAATCTTCCTCAAACTGCTTAAAATACTCTAGTTCATATCAAAGTTACTCAGCCCATCATCCTTTTACTCTAATAAGTCATTATTTATTTATTTTATGTATTTAGTATGGTCTCTGCAGGGTCTCACTACACAGACTGGATTCATAGTGATCCTTCTGTCTTTAGCCTCCCAAGCTCTGGGATTACAGGTGCATGCCACCATGCCCAGTCTCAACTGCCATCTCAGTGCACCCTGGGGACCAATCCCCTGTCCCTGTGCCTGCCTAAAGCAGGCACGATAGTCCACCAATCTATTTGGCCAGTCCTAATAAGTCATTTTTATTTTTATTTATTTATTTAGGACAGGGTGTACAAGATGTACAGGGTCTCACTGCATAGATCAGACTCATAGTGATTCTCCTGATTACAGCCTCCCAAGAGCTGGGACTAGAGGCCTGTGCCACTATGCCCAGTCTCAATTGCCATCTCAGTGCAACCTGGAGGCGGGGCCGGCACAGCAGGCCCAGAGTTTGAACTCCAGGCCTCTGCATTGCCTAAGCAGGCACTTTAATCTGCTGAGCAACTTGGCAGGTACTAATAAGTCATTTTTAAATTTTCACATTCATCATATGTGTCTATCACCCCATATATTCTCAGTGGTTCCATTTACCCTATTGAAGTCATCACTGTCTTTAGAAAGGACCAATATTCCATTCTTTTAGGAATTTTTTTTTTTTTTTTTTAGCGGTACAAGGGATTGAACTCAGGAACTCAGGACTCTGATCTTATCAGGCAAGCGCTTATTCTACTGAGCTATCTCCTTGGGACCATCTTTTATTTATATATTTTTCTGCTAAGAACCAAAACCAAGTAGACTGGTGGCAATCTATCATTTCCTAAAGCACCTTCATTATCTTCATGGCAGGGAGATTGTTTGCCCATCTTTACTTGTTGCTCTTGTTCAATTTTCCACAAAAGTCACTTTTATCAGTTCCTCAACCATGTTCCCCAACTTTTGCATTACTCTGCAATAGACTCGGTGGTCATTTAGTGCTTTTTTCCTCCATCTAACTTGGAAGGTTAAATTTTATGAACATTTAGTGACTCTTTATTATAGCCTTCTTTGGAAAGGTGGTTATTTGATAGAAAAAACAGTGAAGATCTTAAAATGAAATACTACAGCTATTACTGAACTGACCAAATAAATAAAAGGAGCAGAAGCAGGTGGACCTGGAATAACTACTGTGTTTATAGAAGTTACCATTACTTTAAATTAGAAGCTCTAGTTTTCTTTTCATGATAGACATTTTTTAAAAATAGTTTTGGGGCACATTTACTTTTATTAGACAAGTCTTCAAAGTCAACGAGCTCATGACTTAGTAGAAGTCAATCATATAAACTTCTCTATTACCTAGATTAGAAGGAAAGCATTGTTAGAATCAATATGTGATTTTGAAAAATAACCATTTGTGGTTTTATAAAATAAAGCAGTGTAGACTATTTATGTGCAGTATTGTGTACAGGTGTGGGGGAGAAGCACTATTCTGTAGTGCCGCCTCTCATTTAGAAATGTCTTTTCGACTGCCTTCTGACCTGAGCTAATTGACGCAATTTATAAATTAAGACAGCAGGATGAAGGTAGACGATGAACATAAGGCTGTGAATATCGACACACAAGTACCTCAGGGCATTTTTTGGCTCTGGAGAGCAATCTATTTACTCTTACACACAGAGAAAAGGAGGAAGCTGGGGAGGGAGGAAAAGAGAGACAGAGAAACAGAGAAAGTAACAAAGTGAGAACCTAAGGTAGCAGCTATTTTGACAATACTTTAGGGCTTTTTGTCCAGCTAAGTCACTTTTTTCCATTGATAAAATCAATCAATGAATGTGAAGAGTGGGCCCACTACTGGCCACCCCATAAATCCAAGCCAGCCAACCCTAACAGACAGAACTTTCTTCTGTCTCCAACAACAGTTTTGAGTACATAACACTATTTTATTTGTCATTACTTTCTAAATGTTCCCTAAATACATAGGCTCATGTGATTCCAGAAAAATGCTACAGAAGCAAGTGCGTCAATTTATAAATTGACCAAAACACATCTTAGTTTTCAGACAGCTGATACAGCCACAAGACAGCATCCGTTTGGTATTCTACTTTTCTCTAGAAATTAATTTTGGGATTTTTTTTTTTACATTTTATAACTGTATGTAATAATATTTTTCAATATAAAATACCTTTTTTGATACTTTCTCTTGACAACTGAGATGGAAAGATGGATATGGCAAAATTCCAATTCCTGGAGAGTGTTTTGTAAATGTATAGTGCTAAGGGAAAACTCAATATTGATTTCTTCAAAAAAAAAGTTCAATAAAAGTTTATTGAAGCCTCCAGAAAATATGAGAGAATTTAGCAAGCAGCTAGTGCTTGTTTTCTAAAACACTGCTTTCTGCTAATGTAAGAAAACTGTAGTACAAGAAACACAATGTATCTTTAGTCTCTCGTTTTCTTCATCTATCAAAACCACTGGGGCATACATCTTCAAAACAACATTTAAAAATTTAATTTTTACTTTCCTCCTTCCTTATCTATTTTCATTTCAAAAAATTAATGAAGAGTAAGAGAAGGGGCAAGCCCCCCTGGACTCTGAGCAAAAGCAATTTTCAAACAAATACAGATTTTATAAAAACCGGTGAATGCAGCTGATTAGAAAAGCTATAGGTTTCCCAAGGCTTGAAATGGAAGATACATGAAGTAATATGCTCTACATGCCTTGGAAAGTGAAAAGAAAAAGAGAAAAATTTTAATGTATTACAAATTCTATAAAAACTATGGTACCCATGGGATGCTTACTGGCATTCAATTTTTGTGCCTATCTTTTTTTCCCATAAGGTTAAAATCTGCAAAATAAAAGCTAGTGGTTTTATCTTAGAATTTTTAAAGGACAACATTTGACTTTTTTAAAAAGAGGAAGCACACTAACATTAACATTACTTCAATCAATATTTTTAATTACAATTTAAAGGCGCCAAGAAATAAAGATTTCCACTTAAATTTTTGATGTTATCCAAACTGAGTTTAAAAGTTAAACAGTGCTAAGATTTGGTCTAACAAGGACACTTAAATACAGTTTATAAACTACTGATTACGTCATTAGATATCAAATATTTTAGGGCTGAGGATGTAGCTCAGCAGTCAGAGCACTTTCCAGGCAAGCATAAGGCCATGAGTCTGATTCTCAGTACCAATAAATAAATAAATAAATATACATTTTAAATTATATATTTTAATTGATGCTTCAAAATGTCTTAAAAGTTAATTGTTTTTCCCCATGAGTTTTGTTTTATTCCATTGTTTTATTCATTAAAACAATGAATTTTAAGCAAGCCATTTGGTTTAAATATAAAAGGCAAGGGTAAGCAAAAGTAAAATTTCGAAGAATTATTTTCTTTCTGACCTTGAAATGGAAAATGAAGGAGAGTAAGAACCACTTCATATTAGGAAGTAAGTACCTGAAATGGACAGTCTTTCACACCTATCTCTGGGGTTTTTGTGTGTGTGTGTGTTTGTCTCTGTTTTTAATGAAGGTATTAAGTATCACAGATTCTACTCTGCTTTGTTACCTTTAATTTAGCTGAAGGTCATTCCTGGTTTCAGAGATTAAAATCTGGGCAAACCAATCACTGGTGTCTGGGAGAATTGCAATGAAGATTTTAAAAGTCTAGAAGAGAATTCCATGCTAAACTCCTTATCAGCATCTTCATTTTGCCCCAGGGGCAAATTACAGGTACCACTTTCTGGTACCACTAACCTAAAATGTTAGGCTGAAAAAGAATCTATCTCATATTATGACCACTTGGATTCAACATGTAGATTTATTCATAGTGACATGTAAATTACAGTGCTCAGTATATCTTTGAAAATCTAATTATAACATATGCTGTTTTGGCCTAGTAATAAAAAGAAATGGAATAAAAAGAAAAGAAATGATCTGTAGATTTCCATAGCATAGTTAAACAAATTTCTACCCCAGGATGTATAATTAGAAGGTAATTATTTCTTTTAATTTTTGATCATTTTCTGAATTGTAATTAACCAGCTATTAGCCAAGTTGCAAATGTGGAACTATTTTGGTGTGAACCCTTTTCTCTGAACGCTTTCCTACAATTTTGTTAATATGATATGTCCAAATTAAGTTTACATTTTGCTTTCTCAGGAAGCCTTCCTTATCCAACCCTGATGAAACAGAACCTTCCGAGCCCTCCATGGTCTCAACTCACCTGAAATCCTACTGATGGCTCACTTATACCATCTGACTGTGAGATACGCCTTGGCACCCTTCTCATTCCACCTCTCCTCCCTCTGCTGTTTTCCACACTAGTTTCCTTGATCTTTCCAGGATCGCACAGGAATTCCTCCTCCTGAGTACCTTTCCTCAAACATCTGCAAGGTTAACTCCTTGAACTTTTCAGAGTTCTGCTCAAATACCACCAATTCAAGAGGGTCTTCCTGACCAGCATCTCTAAAACAGTAGCCCCTATCATCCTTTTTATAGTCCTATAGGTCCCTGTTCATCTCGTGACTTTTATTAGCATGTAAAAACACCTTTAGATTTTGCCAGTCTTGCTCATTATCACTGTCATGGTGTTTAAAACAATGCTAGGCATATTTGTTTGACAAATTAATTAATAGGTCTGTGATTATCTGTCATCCCCTGTAGTGTCTTATGAAGCATAGAAAGGTACTTTGCTTCTAATATTCCCATTACATCTTGCATAGCATATATGATAAATGAATACTGGAGGAGTGGATGAATAATTTGTTGTTTGCATATGGAAGTTTTGTTAAAAATCTCATCCTTCTTGCTAGGAGCTAATGGCCATGAAAATTAGAATTATCTTTGCTTATCCTCTTAACCTATACTTATTCCATGTGTTTACTACATACTCAGTAGGTAGTGAGGAATAGCACGTACTGGGGCTGGATTGAACAAAAACTTTCCTTGGAATGATCCAGGGGTCTCCATGGGATTGGGGTGGATGTTTTCACGGCAGATGGACAACAGTTCACAGGGCCATGGAAACTGTCAGTCATCCTGCTCATGCTGAGGACCCAACCTGGATCCTGAGATGTCCTGCTTCTCAGAGAAGACCCAAGAAGCAAGCTTCAGACTTCAGAACATCTTTTGGTTTATAACTTCTGGATTTAAGATGCAGTAAATACTAATTTCGATGCACAGTTTGTATTTGTTTAAAACCTTGCCTTGAAGATGACAGATGAATAAATTCACTGTGTCAAAGGGCATTGAGTACAAAGAATAAAATTTAAACATAAAATACCCACCAAGAAAACATCTCTTATCAATTGTCTTTTGTGTTTTCTATTTGTAAAATAATGATACTAGGAAAGAAAAGCAGCAGTTCTAAAATTATGTATGGGGAGTTCCCATGATGCTCTGGGAAAGCTTTGTCAAGCATCTTCTTTCCTTCCTTCCCTCTTTGCCCTTGCTACCTTCCTTGATTACAAATCACAGCTTTGGTGAGCTAATGTTGATCAAAAAATTCTTGCAGGCACACATTGCCTGCATGTTGTAACCACTATGAACCACACTTACTTCACTTCTTGCTGTCTTCAGTTTACTAACACAAACTTACATTAGTTTTTGATCTCGAGTCAGAGATAATGGCAGGCATTGAAAATTCAAAGATTAATCCAGAAATGGTCTTTTTCCTCAAAGAGCTCCACACATTGTGAAGACAAATACAACAGAGGGTGATACAAAGCTCTGGTGAGACTGAAACAGTGGACAAATTTAGAATACATCAAAGAGCACCATCAAAGCAGCCTGGAAGAGGAATGACCTGTGAGACCTACCACAGGTGACTAAACACTAAGTCCTACCTTTGATTAATTCCATCATAGGCTGCTAAAGCCACACCAGGTCTGAACAATCCAAGCTCCTCGTGATGTGGCCCAGAGAGAAAGTAAGGTCCAAAGAGGTTCACTGACATCCTGTGGAAGCACCACAGTGGCAACCTGGACCCACAGGACTATCATCTGGCCGTCTCTTTCAACGGGCAATTTTTAAAGAAAAACTTTATAAGTGCTCATTTCATCAATTTAACGAAACTGATCAACAAATGATATGAAGGAATTAATCTTAAGGTAGAGAATAACATTGATTCCCTGTGCAGTAGTGATGCCAATGACTCCCCATCCCTCAGTTAGAGCACCTGAGGTGCTGGTGAATTCATTTAGATCCACACACAGCAGAAACCTCTCACAGTGTGTTTCCAGAGTGGCGCCACACACCTGACCACACTGAGGAGGGCACAGGCAGTTTGCAGGTGAACAAGAACAAACTTCAAGAATAAATCTTGGCTTATCAGGTTAGCACCTCCTTTTGGGAACTACGGCACACCAGAAAATGTATGTAGGAGTAGTAATGCTAGTACTAGTGGTGGAAGGTATAAAATTGTTCAGGTATGCAACCCTGGAATTTTTTTACTATACCTAGCAGTTTTCAATAGGGATGTTTCAGGACAGATTTACCAACAATATAAGAGCACATCACAGTAAACCAGGACTACTTGGGACATCCACAGCTTCTAATAGCTTGCCATCTGCTTGGCTCTTACTGGCAATTGATTTGTCCTGATTTATGTAGATGATGATATGGGGGGGTGAAATCAGATTATACGATGGATTTCTGAGCTCTTTGAATACTGTCAGTAATCACTAGCTTGTAAATCAAGAGTTCCCACATAAAATCGATGATTTTTAATTTTTCAACTCTTACTCCAACTCAGTTGCTGTGGGCAGGCGCACATCTGGCGCCAACAGACAGTGAAAGTCATGCAAGCCCTCTCCCTGTGAGAGACCTTCCGCGCAGTTTCACTGTACACACAGCAGGATGCTTTTTGCCTTGCCCAGCGCAAGAGTCCTTTTAGCCGGGCAAGCTCTCAATCATTTTTCTCGGTGCACAATCATATCCAAATGGCCGCCCGGTCTCGGTCCAGCCGTGCGGGCAGGCGCTAGCGGGTGCCCTTTCTCCGCAGAGGCGCGGGTCTCGAGCGCCTTCCGCACCGCAACGGGCGTCGGAGGCAGAAAGCAAACTCGAACCCCGGGAGAGGTGCAAGCCCACGAGGTCGCACCTGCGAGGCCCGAGCGCCCCGGAACCCACGCCCGGGCTCCGGGGGCCCCAGGCGGCTGCCAGCCGCAGCCCCGCTCAAGTCAGAAGCCAGCAGATGGAGGGTCGGGGCAGAAGTTGAGCTGCGACCCAGGCTGCGCTTTGTCCCCGCGCCATCCGCGGCCAGGGCGCACCTCGCTGGGGCGGGAGAAGCTGAGAGTTGCCACGGCCGCGGGCGAGCTCGGGCGCAGGAGCAGGGCGACCCCGCGGAGAGAAGCGAAGCCGGGAGCGGAGGGCTCGCGCCCGCGTGCTGCGGCGCCCCCGCCCCAGCCCCGCGCCCCGCGCCCCAGCGAGGACAAACTTCCCCTCCGGCCCGGCCACGCAGGGCGCCGCGGGCTCCCGCACCAGCCCGGGCTCCGGCCCGCGCTCCCCGCCGCCCCTCTCCAGCCCGCGCTTCCGCTCCCGAGCAGCCGGCGGCCGGGGAGAGCGGCCCGGGGCTGCGGTGGCGGCCGGGGCTCGGGGCCGCGGGGCAGGCAGCGCGCGGGGCGGCGGGAGCGCGGCGCGGGGCGGCGCGGAAAGTGTCCCGCTCCGGCGCCCCGTGCTCCCGCCCGCCGCCCCCGCCGTTCCCGGGACTGCGGGGCGCCCGCCGCCCTCACCTCGGTCCAGAGTGAGCGGCTGGACCACCGTCAGCGTCGCCATGTCTGCCGCGGAGCCGGAGGGACGCTCGGCTTCAGCAGCCGCCGCCGCTCGTAGTGAGAAAAAGAGGAGGAGACTGGGGCGGGGGCGGAGAGGGAGGGCGCGCGGGAGGGGGCGGGGACGGCGGCGGGGTGGTGCGGGAGGAGGCGGCGGCGGGCGGCGGGGCGGCAGCCGGCTGGGGATGCGGCCGTTCGCGGCGGCGGATCCGCAGGCGCCGCGCGCAGCCGAGCAGGTACCGCGAGGGACCCGGGGTCCGCGCCCCGGAACTTCGCTCTGCCGCGGGGGGCGCGCTGGGCAGCGGCGCGGGGCTCGCTGTCAACTTTGCACTCGTGAGATGCTCAGGGGAGGTCAGGGAGGAGAGAGATACAGGACGTGGGGTGAGATTTTTGTTTTTCCAAATGAAGAGAAATTTTCAACCCAATAGTACCATCTCCTGAAGTGAAAGAATTTTGAGATGTAAAGGTAGTTGCTGTTAATTTCTGTTAAAGAGTTTTAGAATGTTAGCTTGTAACAGTATTAAAGATAACAGACCGAAGGCTAGAGTTCCACCAGGAAGTGGCCCCTTAAGACTGGGGTATAAACTATAACTTAAAAATAAGAAAAGTGTGAAGATCAATTTCTATCACTGAGTGTGAAAAGTGTTTCTTAAGCACCGTTTTGGGTTGATTTATAGCCAGTGATTATTCAGAGATACCACACTGATTAACATAGGCCAGGAACAGAGCCAGCATTCGTACTGCCATGTGCCAGGCCCGAACCCTGGGGTTCACTATGTCCCTGTGGCCTGTAATGGAGCGAGAGATTATTAAAAGGCTGATTTGAGAGTCCGTTGGTCAGAATTTAATTATTGGAACCTTCGAATACCATGACTTTTTTGCCCCAACCTAAAGGCTCCTGTTACTCTCTTCAAACAGTGGGAGCTCATTTCCTAGCTAAGAAGCTAAGGGAAACCTTCTATGAACATAAGGGGGATGGCTCTGGCTACAGGATTGGAAGCGGCAGAGCTGGGTCCAACCCTTTCCCTGTGACAGAGTGCAATTGTTTTGACTAGCGATAAATTCTTAAAAGCAGACACTGTTTTGAGGGAAAAAAAAATGTGCGTATAATTGATATCATTTTCTTCTGATTACCATATGGATGATTTCTAAGTATCTTTTTCAACTTGTCTGCAGAGAAGGAACAAAAAGTAAAATTTCATCAGTGATTGGGAAAGTCAAAGGTGAGTGGCCTCAGCACACTGACAGACTCTAAAGATGTACGGAAAACTGTAGCTCAGTAAAACTCCCTTTTCATTAAGTGTCATAAAATAACTGATCTTGAAATGAGATGTCTTGGTCACGTGGCTGGCCAAGGTCACTTACTGATTCTGTTTCCTCACCTGTCAAACAGGAGAAATAACACCCAATCTTGTAAAGATTCAATAACAGAAGTCTGCAATCTCTCTGAGGTTTGAGAGATTGTGGCAGGATAACACGTGAATGCGCTTTGAAAAACAATAGAAAATATACAAAGTTATTCATATAGGCATAGAACCCAACTGAAGAATGTACTGAATGCTATATTAGGCGCTGTCAGGTCAGTGAGCTATATCCTTTCCTCTCTCTTGGAACACTGCTCAATCCCACTTGGGAGACAGTGGGCAAAGAGGGAATTTGATCTGCAAGGGACCGAATTAAGTGTACCACTTACTAACAGAAGCCCTTGGGGAAGCTAGAGAGGGAAGCAGGAGCTCTAGTTTTTAGTCATTATTCACATTTCCTGAGTTAAGTAGCTGAAAGAAGTTGAACCATGTGTAATGATATCAGAATGTTTCCAAAGTTTTGCAGAAAATGTGATAGATCATTCAATAATTGAGGATGAAAAGAATGTACAAATCCCTTGACCACTAATGTACATTTGTGTGTGTGTGTGTGTGTGTGTGTGTGTGTGTGTGTGTGTGTGTGGTACTGGGGATGGAATTCATGACCTTGTGCTTGCCAGGCAAGTGCTTATTCCACTGAACCATCTCTTTGGCCCTAATGTAGATATTTCAACAACATACTTTATCAGAAAAGTGCATTTGATTGGATTAACTCATAAGTCTAAAAAACATTCTTGTACCTATTTTAATACCAGTCCCAGAGTGTGAAGTTTATGAAAGCAAGGTTTGTGAAATTTTCTTTCCTAATGAACATTCAGTGCCAAACATTTCATGACATGCACCTGAGTTATGTCTTGAGAATCCTCACTGAAAATTTGCTCTACTCATTGTGCCTTTGGGGTACTATGTATGACTTTTGTTTCTAAGGATTAAAAAGGAAAATAAGGGGAAGCAAAAAACCATTATAGATGCATTAGTTATTATTTCTCACAGTGCAAGTTCAGTGGCTTTAGCTTATACTGTACAAGTTTAAAAGTGATTGATAAATTGTTATGTTAAAATTTGTATTCTGAAAGTACATATCTCAGTTACTCTTCTCTCATTGTGGGGACAAATACCCACAATCAAAATAAAGAAAGGAAAAGTTTATTTTGCTTACAATTACTAGAGGTTTCAGCTGGTTCCAAGGCAGAGTGGCGCATGGCAGAGGGCAGCAGTTCATGGCAGTGGAAGGCAGCAAAACAGCAGGAGCAAAAAGGAGGAAGAACAGCAACAAAGGCAACAGAGAGCAGGTCTGTCTTCCTTAAATTGCATTCAGGCTCTGTGCCCCAGGATGGGAGCAGTACTCACACCGTAATCCTAGTGGTATTCACGCCCTTAATCCCAGTAGATCATGAGTCAATCTCAAAGAAGTCCCTGCCCCATGACTGCATGAGGCTTTGCAGGGACAACTAGACACAAACCAGAACAGTGCAAATAACTGCTTTTTCTATATAATTTGTGACTTCATTTTAAGATACTTAAAGATATAAGAAAGTTTCCTAAATCTCCTTTTTTCCTGGGTAGATATGCCCATGTTTAGAATTTATACAAAATTGGTCAGTCCTGAACCAATGACAATATTTCAGGGTTAGCATACTTGACCTATTCCATGCTGGTTCCTTTGTTGTAATTAATCAGAGCTGGTAAAACATCTTTAATTAAGTGTTTGTCTTAGTTAATGAGTTACATAACCACAACACTTTTTCTAAATGATCTGCAGTAAAAAAATAAAATAAAATAAAATAAATAAAAATAAATAAAAAATAAATAAAAAATAAATGATCTGCAGTAGTTCAGTGATGATTCTATTTTGATTGAATTAATTCAATAAATACTTTTTAAGTGATTTATATATGCCATGCTGGGTCCTTCGCTAGCATCTCATTTCACCTATATTTGTACCTATAAAAATTTAAAACTGATGGATAAATCACTTCCTGCCTCTCCCTTTATTCTTCTTTTTTAGTCTCTAAAAATGGGTATTCTTATCCCATTTTGGATCTAACTGACCAGACTCAGAGGTTTAAGCAATTGCCTTAAAGCCCAGGAGCTCCTGGAATTTCTGTTTTCAACTAAGAAATACTACCTTTTATTCCATCTTATTGAAAATTTAGTGATCTCAGCCTTTCATTGGAGAGATCCAAATGTAAGTATATGCACATACACACATAATATAATACATGAAATAAAGGATTGCTGTGAAATCTGTATACACATTGTTTTGTCTTGTTTTCTTTGTCCTCAAGATATATGCAAAGGAAGAAACATATGAAGGAAATTTAGGTCTAAGGACTGAAGAATCATGAATTTGGTTTCAATTTATATAAATATAGGTTAATAGTAAAACTGCCTACTTTGAAATATAAAATGTACTCCTTTTAGAAAATTTATTTAAGGCTGCTTAATTTCTGTTTCACTTAATTGAACGTTTTTAAATTATATGACAAAAATCGAGAGGTTTGCCTGAAGAATTAACATACTAAGAAAATCTGCTTAGATTAGAAGTGGAGTATAATGAGTACCGTTTAAAATGAGGAAATAGTACCTACAAATTCTTTGGAGTTAGGTGGGAATTAGAAAATATTTTTGACTGACTATGTTTTCAAATTTACACAGCTTTGTCAAACTAACTTAGATTAAAATAAATAATATGTCCTTTCAAATATAATTATTTGATTTCTTTTAAGTTATAAACTATCTTGTTAGGGCTGGGGAGATAGCTCAACATGTTAAGGGCTTGCCTGGATAGCACAACGTCCTGAATTCGATCCCCAGAATTAAAAAAAAAAAAGTGTCATTGTATTTATTTTATCCTTAAAATTATTTTGGTAACCACTTACTTGTCTGTTATTCATGAAACATATTCTTCATGTATTTATGAAATTTGATCAGAAATTCCAACAATTTGCCTTCTCAATTCCAAGCTTTTAGTCTCCTTAAAATAGTTAATTATGAGCCCAGATATATATATATATATATATATATATATATATATCTTAGAATAAGAATTTCAGTAAAAGTTGTTTTGAAAGAAATTCAAAGTTAGAGCTTCCTGAAAGTTAGAGATTTTTTTAGTGTGAGGTTCACATCTAGAAGTGGTTTTAACTCTGCATCACTTCCAAGTACAGGGCAGATTGAAAGTGATGATGACAAGGGTATCCATGTCCGAAGACCTTGGGTGGAGTCCATCATTGCCCTGTGAAAGAACATTCTGAGAAACATGAATGCATGTACGCTACCTGTGTGTTTCATTGTTGGTTTAAGTAAAAGATGATGGAGTTAAAAAAAGAAGAAAGAGAGAGAGAGAGAAAGAAAGAAAGAAAGAAAGAAAGAAAGAAAGAAAGAAAGAAAGAATAAGAAGAAAGAAAGAAAGAAATGCTATTGTTTAATGATTGTTTACATTTTTTCAAGTGTTTTACGGTGGGCCTTCTGGAGATGGGAAATAGATTTGGGGATGGAAAGACAGAGAAGAGAGGGCAACAAAAGGGAAAGTAGAAAGGATTAAGCTTCCATGTGTATATATATATCTGACCCAACTCCAGTAATGGATATACTTTTTAGGTATCACAAACATGTACTAATAAAAAACAAATAAATGGAAAAAAGAAAAGTATGAAACAGTCATCCACTGTTTTTGCCACTTTCAGAAGCAGCATGGAATTACTCTTTCATGAGTGTCTTTGGTGGCACTGTTGTGGTTGCCCGATGTCCTGAATCAATTCAAAATATTTGGGGCCGGGGAAATGGCTCAATGGAATAAGCGCTTCCCTGGTAAGTGCAAGGGCTCAAGTTCAATCCCCAGTACCACAAAAAAAAAAAAAAAAAAAAAAAAAAAAAAAAAATATATATATATATATATATATATATATATATATATATATCTAAGACATGTTTACCAGGTGTTTTCTCATTGTCAGGCACTTTTCTCTTTTGGAAGGGAAGACAGACAGAATATAACTAACCAATAACTCAGACAGTCCTAGGGAGTGATGACCACAGTGATGATGTCAGTGTGCTAAAGTCTTTATGCAGTGTTTGGGGCATAATTGTTTGCATTATCTTAGTATTTTTATCAGAAACATCACATTGAAGCCTCTGGATTGGGCTTTTGCTGCGGAGATTATCAAATTCTACATGCAAAAGTTTTCTTTTTTCTTCTGGAAAGACAATTGTTAAACATTTACCAGGGCACCATAAAATCCATGATGAAAATAAAACAGATTATGATGAAATAAGCAGGGAGGGGTGTGGGGTGCTCTACCGTGATCCAACAGAAGCCACATTTTACTTGATAGAAATTAAAAAAAAAAAAAAAAAAAAAGATCCAGTGTACTGTTTATCTACTTTGTGGAATAGGATAATGGGCCTGGAAAGGAGTTAGAAGTAGAAGACATTCGTGTAATTTTCAAGGAGTTACAGAGTAACTGAAAAGAAAGTACAAGCATGAAGTAAAATGCAAAATGATATAAAAGCACAGATAACTAGACATTGGATGTGTCAAGGAACACATCGGTGAAGGAAGGCTGCATTCTGAAGGCTTCTTAGAAGTAATGTACATTTTTCCAGGAGGAACAGATAAATAATAATCTTATTATTTCTTGCATATAAATAATGAGTTTTCCTTTTGAGCATAAAGATCCACTTTTTGTTACTTTGAATTCTAAGACAGCTGACTAATTAGGCCAGAATCTTCTAAGAATTTCCAGGAAACAGAAGGAAGGAGAGACATAATTCCACTGAGGTTTCTGTGTCACTAGAAAATCTCCCCATGATGAAGTTCAGGCAGCTCTGTCGCTTCAATCTTTAGGAAGGGCACTGAAGCGGTAGAGCTTGTTTGTTTGGGATTTTGGCTTCATTTAAAATTTAACTACAGAATAATGTACAGGACTACAAGATAAACCCTGAGAAGACTTCAATGACCACATAGGAAATATAAAGTACATGTGTTGGTATATAAGTTTGGATCTACCTAGGTCTTAACCATCCAGCAGAAAAGCATAAATGTATAAAAATGAAGTATACATCGTGAGCCCATAATATTAAGCTGAGCTGTAAATGGATAT
>PVKA01016414.1:0-47984 GCA_004027165.1 Ctenomys sociabilis
AAATTTTCTGAGCAAGGAGATTGTGGAGCCACAGAGGAAAGAGATTGAAGTTCTATAGTGTGCCTGGGGAGAGTCACATGAAGAGAAAACTTTTTCTCAGGCTCTCACAGAGAGCATTCTGGTCAAGCATTGGCCGTGACTCATCCACATGGATGACACAGACAAAGGAACTACAGAATAATGTACAGGACTACAAGATCCCTTCTTTTGTTTCCCTTCCCCCTCCTTTGTTCCCCTTCTCATTTCAGAATTTGCTTCCAATTTTTCAATATACATTATATATTTTTGTTCTTATACTCTTCTCACACCAGAGAAACAATGTGATATTTAAACATAAATATCTGATTCATTTCACTTACGAGTATGACCTCAAGCTGCATCCATACCTATAAGTGCCTCAAGTTTATCTTTTTTTATAGCAGAGTAGGGCCCTAATGTATAAAAATACCACATCTTTTTTTTGTTCATTCATCCATTAAAGGGCATTTGGGCTGTTTTCAGCATTTAATTATTATAAACTGTGCAGATAAAACATGGATGTGCATATATGCCTGTGTTATGTTGCTTCTAATTCTTTTCAGAAGATACCAATAAGAGGAAAAGCTAGGTCAAGTGGAAGCTTTAGTTTTAGCTTTTTGAGGAATCTCCACACTGATTTCTATAGTGGTTGTACCAGTCTACATTCCCACCAATGTGGAAAGGGTTCCATTTTCCTCATAGCTTAGCCAGCATTTCTTATTGGTTCTTTTTTTTTTTTTAATAATAGCCATTCTTTTGGGAGTGAGATAAAATATCAGCATTGTTTTAATTTGCAGTTCTCCAATGACCAGTGATGTTGAAGTTTTTTCCATGTATTTATTTACTATTTCTATTTCTTCAGCTGAGAAGTGCCTATTCATTTCAAATACCCATTATTTTGGATTGGAGAGATCTTTATATTTGAGAGATATGATTTTTTTGAGTTCTTCATATATTCTAGATACTAGTCCTTTGTCAAAGGAACAGCTGCCAAATTTTTTTTCTCACCCTGTGGGCTGTCTCTTTATGCTGTTAAGAGTTTCTTTTGCTGTGCACAAGCTTTAGAATAAGAGGACATCCCAGTTGTTGATTTTTTTGTGATAGTTTCTGTGTAGTCAGTGTTTTACTTATGAAGTCTTTGTCTATAGCACTGTTCAACAGTTCTACCACTTCTCTCCCACAGAATATTTAGCATTTCATTTTCAATATTTAGATCTTTGCTCCATTTCAATTTTCATTTGGTGCACAGTGAAATATAAGTATCTAGTTTTAATCAATGGCACGAGGGAAGTCAGTGTTTTGAGCGCCATTTATTTATCACAGTCTTTCTTCACTGAATATGTTTGACTCTGTTGTCAAAGATGTGTTGGTTGAGTGTATTTGGAATTGTGTCTGCATCTTCTAATCTGGTCTATTGATTCTCAGGTCTGTTTTACTTATTTGTATGTTTTTGACAGTACAATGTTGTTCTTGTTGCTACTGATTGTTGTTTTTATTGTAGTAGCTCTGTAGTGCAATTGCAAGTCAGGGATTGTGATGCCCCCTGCCTTGATTTTTTTTTGTTTGGCTAGAATTGTGTTTGCTATTCTAGTTCTCTTCTAGTTCCAAATTAATTTTATGATGATTTTTCTCTAACTATGTAAAATATGTTACTAACATTTTGATTGTGATTGCATTAAATCTGTACAACGATTTTGGAAGGATAGCCATTGTGACCATGAACAAGGGATGGCTTTCTATTTCCTGCTATTTTGTTTTTTTATATGAGAAGCCCTTTTTCTATTGTATAGAAAACAGAAGCATAATAGATAACACAATAGGAATGAGACACAATTTAAAAAAGATGATAGGTGTTCCACAATTTTGCACACAGTTGCCCTCAGTGTAGCTGCTCAGATTACTAAGCACAAGCATGTGAAATTGGTCAAAGTAAATATTTTTAGCATTAACTTCTCCTTCAAAAAAAAAAAAATAGAAATGGCAGTACCATTGTCTTAGCTACCCTGTGTATATACATACATGATTTTTTTCCTCTTTCTTTTCTTCTTTTCCTCATCCCAATTGTTTATTCCTTTTGCTCAGTTTCTTTCCATTTTACTATACCTATTGTGCCTTCCAGATTTTACTTACTCTTTCAGGTTCTTATACTCTAGAGACAATGTGATGCTTACATATATGGGTCTCATTTATTTCACTTGTGAGTATAGCCTCTTTGTACCCATTTACCTACAAAGGCCTCAAGTTTATCTTACTTTACAGCTGAGTAATGAGCCATTGTATAAAAATATCACATCTTTTTTCTTCAGTTGATGGGCATATGGGTTGTTCTCAAGATTTATCTATGACAAATTGTGCCACTATAAAAATGGGTGCACATATATCACTATGGCATGATGTTTTCAATTCTTCTGGAAAATTACCAGAAGGGCAACAGTTGGGTTGAATGGAAGGACAGCCATTGTGACCATGACTTCTAGTCTTAGTTTTCTGAGGAGTCTCCACACTGATTTCTACAAGGCTATACCGGTTTACACTCCCACAAATAGTGGATAAGGATTCCTTCTTTCACTATGCCCTCTCCAGCATTTATTACTTTGTTTCTTGATGTTAGCCATTCTTTCTGGATGAGGTGGAATCTCAGTATTGTTTCTTTTTTTTTTTTTTTTTTTTGTCTTTTTGAGACAGGGTCTCACTATGCAGCTCTGGCTGGCCTTAAGCTCACTTTGTAGCTCAGGCTCGTCTCGAACTCACAACAATCCTCCTGCCTCAGCCTCCCGAGTGCTGGGATTACAGGCATGCGCCACCATGCCCAGCCCTCAGTATTGTTTCAAGTTACATTTCTCAAATGTCCAGTGATGTTGAACATTTTTTCATGTATTTATTTGCAATTAGTATTTTTTCCTCTGAGAAATGTGCATTCATCTCAGATGCCCATTTTTCGATTGGGTCTTTGAATTTGGGGACCTGATTTTTTTTTTTTTTTTTAGTTTTTTTATTTTTATATAATGTAAATAGAAGTGCTTTGTCTGAGTGATTGTTGGTCAAGATTGGTTGGTTTGCTTTTCACTCTGTTGGGATTCTCTTTTGATATGAAAAACTTTTCAATAAGATGAGATCCTAGTTATTAATTCTTTGAAGTATTTCCTGTGAGATTTGGTTTTTGTTCATGAATTTTCTGCTTACCCCTATGTCTTCAAAGAATCTACCTACTTTCTCTTCTAGTAGATTTGGTGTTTTTTTTTTTAATGTTCATGTTTTTCTCAGAAGCAATTTAATTTTAATCTCTTCAAACTCCCCTGATTCATAAACCCCTATGCATGTGTGCATGTGAACAGGTCACGCTATCTGGTTTCATTCTGAGCTCTGCCCTCCATAGGAACTGCTTCAGGGATTCCCTGACTACTGTGGTCAAAGCCAGTGTCTGTGCAGCCCTATCCTGGCACCAAGTTTGTGGGTGAGGCTGTGCTCCTGAAAAGAAGGCTGGTGGGTGCCCATCCTGGAAGAGCCCATAGCCTGAGCAGGTGCTCATGCACCTGGGCCACACAGGTGCCCTCTTTCTCACCCAGCTGGGGTGACATGTCCAGGTGCCTGTAGAGCCTGTGGCTCTTCTCTTTCTTGTTCCTGTTGCCATGTTTTTTCCAGGGCTTCCCTTCCACATTCTTGAAGCTCACAGTGGCCTTAGTCCCACTAAGTAAGTCATCATAACCTGGACTCCTCCATCAATGCCTTCACATTCTCTTGATGGAAAAATACTTCGATAACTACATTTTTCATCTGTTTCTCTTTTTTGTTTCTGCTTGGCAGCATTATTTCAGCACTGATCATCTTGTCTTCCAGGATTCACTGGTACTGATACTGAAATGCCACAGGTTCCATTCCAGGAGGAGGGTGGAAGTGCATCACTTTACCTCTAATGCAGTCCTTCTAGATGTAGCATGAAGAGCAAGGTTCATTTGGGTGGCTATGTTCTGTCATGAATCCCTGAATGGTTCTGTGTGCTGTCAACAATTCTTCTGAGGTTAGAGGCTGGTGAGGATCTTCATCTTCCATGGGCTTTGGGATGTTAATGCTATAGATAGCTTCCAGGACTCACCAGGGAATGTTCTGGCAAACAAGTGACACAGGAGGAACGTGGTCTGGCATCTGGTTGATAGGAAAGATTCTGCTGAAGATCATCTCCGCCTTGGTGGACATGAAGGACAGCATTACTAGGCCAGAGCAGTCACACAGGCAGAGGCCAGGCTTCATGGACAGGGTCTGGAAATGGTTGGTGTGGCCAGGTGTGGCAGACACAGGCACTTTCTTGTTGCCTACGATGGTGTTGATGGTGGAACTCTTGCCAACATTAGGGTAGCCCACCAGGCTCATGTGAGTTGCCCTGCCTTCACCCTCTTGCCCATGTACAGCTGTTTGAAGAGCTTCAGCAGCTCACGCCTGGATACAAGGTGGCTGAAGACCCAGGTCCTCTGCAGTCCCTGGTCTGCAGGACTCCCCCGCCAGCCCCGGCTGCATGCCTCCTCCTCAGTGTCTCTGCCCTTCTCCAAGCATGTGTGCCAGTCCTCCTCCTCCTTCTCCTCTGGGAAGTCTTTTTACTTGCTGTCATCCTCTATGGCAGCCTCACTGTTCTGTGAGAGGGAAATCCTGGCTTGCCAGGGGAAGCTGTGTTATCCTTGGAGTGGAATCTGCAGACTCTGCTGTGCTGGGTTCTCCAGAGTCACTGTTCCCTGGCTCCTTAAAAATCCCCATTCAGCTGGATGCTTCAGGCTTAAGCTAACCAGAAAATAAGCTGCACACCTTTGTCCAAGTATGCAGCCCAGGCACTGTGCTGCTCTGCGGTTAGGAGGTCTGAGTTGATCATGAGGATATTCATTTAGGAGGACCTTCTATTTATTGGTGTCAATCTTTTTCACATAACATTCCAAATCCTCACAGTGAAACAGGAGCGGGTTTCAAGCATCTACTATCTGGACCACAATATCTCTTCTCTCAATGGCCCTCCAGAGCTGGCACCAGAAGTATAAATTTCATTCAATGGAGTCCTCTTGTTCCTCTTGTAAATGGGTGAACTAACATTTCCAGTTTAGGTAATTATCATTTTCTGCCTGTTTTGAGTTCTTTTGCACTAGTTTTCTTATCCTAGATTGGTTTCCTGGGCATACTCTGATTTCTTCATGAAGCTTCTGAATTCTCTGGCTCTCTTCAAAAGACAGCAGTCCAGCTCTGACCTCAGGGTATACAAATTTAATATTTAGCTTCTCAGCTATGAACTCTGTTCCTGTGAGTTGTGCAGTTGTGAGAAAGTCTTGGAAAGAGCTCTGTTCAGTCACTGACTGAAGACTGAGACAGCCCCAGTCATAACTGACCTTGAGCTCACTGTGTGCAACCAGGAGTCGGCGTGAAGGTGGCTGCGGCTCTGCTGAGTCTGGTGGCAGATAAGGGCCTGGCCCAGCAACCCACTAGCCTGTACCTTCCTCCAGCCAATAGCAGTCTGGCATGGTACAACCTCTGGCTCCTCAAAACATCAATGTTTAGATTTTTAATCCATTTGGCCTTTAGTTTTAGTGCATGGTGATAGATTTGGAATCCTAGTTTTTGTTTTTGACATGGGGGTGTTTTTGTTTTTGACATTTATTAAAGAGGCTATCTTTCTTCCAATGAACATGTTTGGTCCCTTTGTCAAAGATAAGGTGGCTGAGTATGTTTGTAGTTGTGTATCTTCTAATCTGTTCCATTGATCTTCAGGTCTGTTTTTTTTTGCCAGTTTCATGCTGATTTTATCACAATAGCATTCTAGTATTATTTCACATCAGGGATTGTGGTACCTCCTGCCTTGCCTTTTTTTTTTTTTTTTCGTGCAGGGTCTCATTACACAGCCCAGACTCATAGTGATTCTCCTGATTTATGCCTCCCTAGTGCTGGGATTACAGGCGTGCACCCCACCGTGCCAGGACTCCATTGCCAGCTCAATGCACGCTAAAGCGGGGCCAGCACAGCATGCGGAGCCAGGGACTGAACTTACCTAAGCTCCTACACTTACCTAAGCAGTGCTCAGTCCGCTGAGCCCTTGCCTGAGATTGAATTTGCTATTCTATGTCATTTCTGGTTCCAGATACATTTTAGGAATATTTCCTCTAGATTTGTGAGTTATGCTGATGGTATTTTGATAGGAGCACATTAAATGTATATAACAGTTTTGGGAATATGGCAACTTTCAAAATGTTGCTTCTTCCTATTCATGATCAGGAATATCTTTTCATTTTCTGAAACACTCTTCAATATCTTTTTCCAGAGTATTGTAATTTTCATTATATAGATCTTTTACTTTCTCTGTTAGATTAATTCCTAATTATTTTACTTTTTTAGGTGGTAGGGTGGAGGGTGTTGTTTCTTTAATTTCTCTCTCAGTGAGTCTGTTGTTTGTGTAGTTCAATGTTATTGAGATTTGGGTGTTGATTTTGTATCCTGTTATGCTACCGAATTTATTACTTCTAGGAGTCTCTTGGATTTTTGGGTTTTCTCCTATTACTTCTGCAAATAGTCTTGTGTCAGTGTGTTGACTTCTTTGATGCCTATGAGTCTTTTGTTGCTCATCTCTTAGCAGTTGAGTTATTATTCCCTGCTTCCTTTTTATTTTTCAGAGATCTTTCCTTTGTGTGCCACTAGCTATAACAATGTCTTCAAGGTCTAAAAGCCTATCATCAGTTTCATTCAAATGATTTTGTCAGATTTTAAAGGAAATTTTGATTCCCAGGATATCTCTGAATATTTCTCATGCTTTCTGTTTCTTTCCTATATTATTTATTCAAACCTTCCTTCATTTTTTTTATGCTGCTCTATTTTTACCTATATCTTCTTTAAGTATGCTCAACAATTCTTTCTTTATGCTTATCATTTCCTTCTGATGTGATTTCCTCTATACTCACCTGGGGTTGTTTCTTTACTTTAGTTGTAATCATTTCAGATTTCGGGTGCGTGACTTGTAATTCCTTCTGTGCCCATGTTTCCTGTACTTCTGTGTGGGCTGAGGGACCAAGATTGCATTTTGCTCTTTCATCTTGTCATTTTGTGTTTCAGAAAGAACTCTTTGTTTTTGTTTCTATGATAACCCCTGTGAAATTTTGGTAGTAGAAAGCGACATCGCTACCATTGAGGCCATTCTGGGAAGAGTGTGCTTTTCTATGTGTCAGAAATTCTTGGTTTGTTTCTGTCCCAAGATCTTGCCTTCTCAATTAATTGAGAGCAAGACACTGGTTTTTCTTTGACACTATGATCTGTCTTTAGGTGTAGGCTTTGGTGAGGTTGTTATTCCAGCATCCCCAATATTGTTGCCCTGATACCTTTATTTGTCTCCTTTTTTCAAAATACTGTAGTTTTCAATGTAAAGGTCTTTTAATTCCTTCGTTAGGTTGATTCCTAGGGTTTTTTTTTTAAAGATGCTATTGTGAAATATGTTGTTCCTTTGGTTTCTCTCTAAGTTTGTAGTTTTTATACAGGAATGTTATTGATTTCTGAGTGTTGACTTAGTATCCAGCTACATGACTGAATTTGGTTATTAAATCTAGAGATCTTTTGATAGAGTTTTGTATTCTCCTATGTAGAGTATTATATCTACAAATATCTATAAGTTGACATTTCCTTTTTCTATATTTATTCATTTTATTTCTTTTTTTTTGTCTAATTTCCATATCTAGTATTTCCAGAACTATATTGAGTAAGAGTGGTGACAGTAGAAACACGTTTGTGTTGTACCTGATCTTAGAGTGAAGGTTTTCAGGTTGTGTCAATTTAGTATAGTTTGGTCTGTGGGCTTATCACAGATGATTTTTATCAAATTAGAATAAAGACCTTCTATTTTAATTTTCTATAGTGTTTTGTATCATGCATGGATGTGGAACCTGGTCAAACATATTTTCTGTATCTATTGGTTTTTATCTTTGGTTCTGTTAATCTAATACACCACATTTATTAATTTTCTTATTGTGTGACATCTCTGAGAAGAATTCCCCTTGGTCTTGGTGTATAATCTTGATGATTTGCTGCATTGCACTTGTCAGTATCTCACTGAGGGCTTTTGCTTTATGTTCTTTAGGGAAAATGACTTATAGTTCTTTTTTTTTTTTGAATCCTTCTCTGGTTTTATATCAGAGTAATGCTTGATACCAAGATTGGATTTGGTAGTATTGCTTCCTTTTGAATTTCATTAAAGAGTTTGAGATGTAATAGCATTAGTTCTTCTTTAAATTTCTTGTAGAATTCATCAGTGGATCCTCCAAGGCTTATGCTTTTCTTTGTCTGTATGTTTTTATTTACATTTTCAATTTCATTGACTAATGTTAGGTATTGAGAATATTTGTATCTTCTTGACTCAGCTTTGGTAATTCATATGTACCTAGGAATATGTCTGTTTTTCCTTTATTTTCTACCTTATTAGAATACAGCGCTCTATGTCCCTCTTGTCAGTTTAAAATCAGCTCCCTGATGAATTGAACTCAGCTCCTTGACCTCATGCTGATTTGAACCTTGTGGCGTTACCCTGACATTGGTAGTTTGTGTATGGAGCCAGTCTACAGCTCTTCTGAGTTTTGAGCTCAGTTCACATCTCTCCAAGATGGCTATTGGCCAGTTGCCATCTTCTGGAGGATATTTCAACCCAAATGTCTTACCAGCCATTTCAGTCTTCTGTATCCACTGCTTTATTTCACTGGTGTATTACTCTCTGGAGGCTACTGGGGTCACCAGTGGTCATCATGTATCTGCCAGTTCAAACCTCCTTTCCTGTTCAGTGAGCCAGGGCTCAAGGTGAAAGTTCAGTGTGCAATCTCCTTCTTCACTGACATCTTTTGTTTTTTTTTTTCTTTTTCAACCTGTGGGCTTCTTTCTTGCTTCAGATCCTTACTGAGAAATCCCATATGTAAGTAAAGCAAAGTGTAAAATAAAATAAGGATCATATGGAACAGGGAACTGGTTCTATTGCAAGTGGGAACGGGACCATCTCCTTAATGTTGAAGTTTCAAAGGATGAATTCTTCAACTCTTTTCTTCTCTTCCTGTGCTCACTCTTATGTGATATCTCTGTACTTTCATGTCTAGATTGCCTGTCCCCAAACTTATATCTTCAAACTGGAACTCTGCTATCAAACTCATTTACGTAATTCCTATTAACATCTCCATTTGATATTTAATAGGAAAAATAAAACTAACTCTGCTGAAAACCTTGGATTTTCTACTAAAACTTGTGCTAATCCCATAATAACATAGTTGCTAAAAAAATAGCAGAATGAGGAAAAGCAACAGGAAACCTGAAATCATTCTTAATTCTTGTTGTTTTTCATCTACTACATGGATGCCTTGAAGAATTTCTGTTGACTTCATGTTCTAAACATTTCCTAATGTTACCATTTCTCACAGCTCTTCTGCTGTCATCCAGTCCAAGCCACCATGTCTTCTGTCTTCATCCTTATAATTACCTTTAGCTGCTTTTCATGGTCCCACACTTGCTGGCTAGAATCTATTATCAACACAGTGCTCAGAACAACCCACTTGAAATATAACGAAGAGCCAGAAGTCCTACGTTTCACACCTACTAATTCCCATTTCATTTATCCCAAAGCCAATTTATAAATATTTCTCACAAAACTTCACAATCACAGCCAATTTCCCCTCTACTTTTCTGATTTCTCTTACCATTCATTCTTTCTCTAGCCACACTGGTTTCTTTGTTTTTCCTTGAATTTGTCAGTTACATTCCTTTTTCAGGTATTTGGACTGGGTTTTTTTCTGCCTTTAGTACATTGCTCTAAATATTGACTGAATACACAACTTTACTTTAAAGCCCTTGACCACCCTATTCACAACTGTAACCTCTGGCTTCCTACATCAAGTTAAATGGAGCCAAGAAATTTGACTGCATTATTTTTCTGTATAGCAATAATCACTTATTAACATACTTAATATTTTGCCGGGCGTGGTGGCGCAGGCCTGTAATCCCAGCACTCGGGAGGCTGAGGCAGGAGGATTGTTGTGAGTTCGAGACCAGCCTGAGCTACAAAGTGAGCTTAGGCCAGCCTGAACTGCATAGTGAGACCCTGTCTCAAAAAGACAAAAAAAAAAAAAAAAAAAAAAAACCATACTTAATATTTTATTACTTATCTATTGTCTTCTTAAGCAACTTGAGTATGTAAACTCCATCAGGCAGTACTGTTGCAGTTATGGCTGCTACTAACTTCCTAATACTAGAACAATGTGTATTTTTGGCAAGTGGTCAAAAGCTACTCCTGAGTGACATAACAGACACTCAATAGATATTAATGAATCAGTTATTCTTTGTGAACTCAGCAGAGTATTTTTGTACCATATTGTCCTAACTACAGACTTGGGGGGCTTTAGTCAACATTTATCAATGATTTCTATGAATAAATTTCTGTTCATCTGTAAAACTGATTTAAAAATATGACATGAATATGCATATACAGAGAGAACATGGTCTTTGCCATTTCAAATTTTTTTCAGTAACATTTTCTTTTGAGATGTTAGTTATGGAAATCACCTGGATTCTTATTGCTCACCTATCACCAACAGGTACTGGAAAATGCTTCAGGTAAGCTAAAAATTAAGGCTATATTTGTTTCTCTTCTTTTTAGAATTCATAATTGTTTTCTTTTTCTTCTCATTTATAATACCACTGAGATTACAAACTACAGAACTCAATATTAAAATAGTCCTGTTATTCAGAATTTGTGCAGCCGCTACCTGCACCATCTACTCTTTCTTTTGCTAAACAGTGGAGGAGCTTTTATATTATATGCATGAACTGTCCAATGAGCAAAGGCCAGATGTCACTTTGAGTGACAGCCTTTCAGCTTGGAAACACTGTCACTCTGTTCATTAAATTGAGTGATTGTGTAGCTATGTGTCACTTTACCTTCAGAATACATTCCCTTAACTTCCAATGTTTAGTCTACATCGTGGAGTTGGTGCTCAAAGGAATGGGTGCTAGAAGACAAACGCTCCAACCATTTGAAGCATATCTGAGCTGGGACACATGTCCTTCTGCACTTTGTTTGTCTTTGGCTAGTACTGACTTATTTTCTCTTTCTAAAATAAATAGATGGGATTTGTAATTCTGTTCAAAAGCAGACTTGTGAAGTCTCTAAGTGTAAAATTCACCTACTTGCAAGTCTTGGACATAGTTCATCAACAACATTCCTCTATTAGTTTAGTTGAATGGAAATAATAAAGCCACAGCTGTTCTAACCTGACTGTAGCTGTCATCTTGCTCAGTGTAAAGATACCTTTTCATGGTGGCTTTGGCTGCTGTCTGTCTCATTTTAGGTTACTGAGTGTTAGTGCAACACCATTGATGGGTTTAGAAATGAAGCAATTAGTTTAACACAGTTGAGTCGGGGACTGGCATTTTTCTTAGTAGCATTTATTAGAGCTGCTTGGGCTCAAGTAGCCTGTGATATTCAGTGAAAACACATATATTACAATGGAGCCACATAGTAGTGTAGTTTATTTGTTTAGTTCAAGCAACTGTTAATAATTTAGAAGAATGATTATTATTCAGGGTCAGATTTAGAAGTAAGTAGAAAAGGCATCTCTTTTCATGGTATAACTAGAGAGGAGTCCAGACCATTTATCTTTTCCCCCAACACCAAGGGCATCCTATCATCAAGGCCACGGAACTGAAAGGTCTGAAAATTAATCCTTTTCCAACTTTGTTTAGAGGCAAAGATATGAATCCTGTTTTAGGAAGATAATTACTACACATTGACTAAAATTACTTTTTCACTCTTCTGGGTACACAGGCTAATTTACTATTTATTTGAGTAGGTGATATAATTTTGGATTCTGGCCCAGAAAACGTAGTGAAAGTGATGGGTGTCACCTTACTGCTGAAGTGACGAAATGGGTATGTTCTCTGCGTCTGCTGGCTGAAGGGAGGCAGAGGAGGTAGCACTACATGGTAGAAAGATCTTAGTAGGGATTGCTTGACCAGAAACATCAGTGTTGGAATATCACCTGAGTGTATACTGGTGTGTTGAACTATTGAGATTTTATTTTATTTTATGTGTTTTGGCAGAACCGGAGATAGAACTTGGGCCCCTGCGCATGCCAGGCAGTCACTTATTCTACTGAGCCACCTCCCTGGCCCTTGAGCTATCGCCATGGCCCATTGGTGACATTTTAGAATTGACCTGAAAATAACAGCTGGCATTATTGCCTCCAGTTGTGCTTTCAGCCATCATCAAGTATTTCTTCCCTAGTGTAAGGACCTGAAGGAGGAAACAGGACCTGAAAGTTGCAATAGCTACAGTGAGAGGGAAAGAAACTGTTCATAGAGAAGGAACAATTGGGGTGAGAAAAGGGAGAAAAGGAGGAAGGGAAAAATATAAATGTGTATATACAGGATAGCTTGGATAATTGTGCTGCATATTTCTACTGGTCTATTGAAAGGAACAGTTAATGTTTAATTTTATTTTGCTCTCCTTTTTAATTTTTTATAATTTTTAACCCATATTACCTGCTTATATTTGGTAATCTGAACAGCTGAACTGAAGACAACTATATGTAGCATAACAAGCACTACTGAATTGCTATCATTTTGTTTAGTAAAATTTTGTATTATTTCTCCTTTTTTATTTACTATTTTTCATATTCTCTCTTTCTATCTCTTTTTTTTTTAAAGATAATTAAGAGGAGGAGGACTCTGAAGTGAAAAGGCCCAGGTGGGTTGTTCTTGAGGAGACAAAGTACTGACAGGTGTGTTTCAAGTTGAGGCCAAAAGAGCAATATTATTTTTGAAGGAACATTTGTTACAATGTAAAGAATGAATTAAAAAGAAATATACAAAGTAACCTCAGTATGTTTTGCTGAGAAACTAGAAGAACAACCTCAGATAAAAAGTAGATAATTGGAAAGAAGACTTGAAGTGAATATTGCTGATGAAGTGGGAAGACAAATGTAGGAGCTGTTGTTTGGGATGGGGAGATACAGGAAGTTGTGCATAGTAGATTTGACATTAGGGAGGTGAGGGTGTAGCTTAAAGTTTTAAAGCTCTTAACATGTACAACATATCTGATACTAGTGGTATATGGAAAGCATGATGGTGGCACTGAAGGACTGTCTTAGTTCCTTTCCTTGTTGATGAAACAAAATAAACATGCCTGACATTAAAGAAGGAGAGGCTTAGATATTTCTGTAGATATTTCAGACCAGTTGGGTGGCTCTAGGCAGGGCAGCATGGTGAAGGGCATCGTGGAGGAGAAACAGTTCATAGCACACAAAGGGCAGAAGGCAACAAGTAGAAAGCTACTTGTTACAAGCGTGGATCGTCTCTCTGTCTCTTACATGTTATCCATGAGGTCCACGCTTAGGGGTAACACTCACACCCAGGTCAGTCTTAATCTGAACATCTTACCATGAATTGATCCCAGCAGCAAGAGTTCCAGCCATCTCAAAAAAATCCCAACTATGACTTCATGAGGCTTTGGGCAGATGTCTAGACACAGGCCCTGACAAGGACTCAATTTTGTGTGTGTGTGTGTGTGTGTGTGTGTGTGTGTGTCTATGGAACCAGGGATTAAACTCAGGCCCTTGCGCTTGCCAGGGAAGCACTTATTCCACTGAGCCATCTCCCCAGCTCCCCTTTTTTTAAAAAAAGATTTCTTCACTTTTTTTTTTTTTTTTGCGGAACGGAGGATTGAATTCAGGCCCTTGCACTTGCCAGAGAAGCGTTTATTCTATTGAGCCATCTCCCTGGCCAAGGATCTATGAATAAGACAGAAATGTAAGTTAATATAAAAAATTTTAAAAGCAGATAATCAAAAAAAATAATGTGGCACGTTAGAGGTCAGTTTGTGGAGTCATTTCTTTATGGATAGCTGATTCATATTATAAAACAGAATGATAAAGGCCCATTTGTTCTTTTAACTATTTTTATTGAAGAACAAACAGCAGCCATAATTTTCATGCTAAAACTTAAGAACAAATCTTCTTTCTCCTCAGTGTCTTCTAATAGCTTCCTAAGACTTCATAGAGTCAGAACTCTCTCCTGGTCTATGACATGCTAACTAACCTGTCATCTTCCTATTTTAATCGATCTCTTTCCTTCTCCTGTGAATCGGGTATCTGCCACCTCAGCTTTTTGTTTTGTTTGTTTGTTTGTACTTTTTATTATTATTTTTAAAGAATACAAAATAGTGATAGAAGAAAACAGCATTATACATCACTAAACAAAGTAATAGGAATCCAACAACGGTTGCTGTATTATATGATGCTATGTGCAAATTAGCTTTTCAGATTACCAGATATAAATGTATAAGTTTTGTTTAAAAAAACAGTAACTAAGAAGTTATAAGAAATTCAAGAGAGGAAAAAAATCAGATTAAAAACAAAAATTGTAAGCATTGACCATACCTTTCTTTTTTATATTCATAAAATTAGAATTCTCAAAATAGAAAGCAGTAGGCAACAAATATTTAAAAATTTAAAATTTCTGAATTTAGTTCAACTTGTAATACCACATTTCCTAGAAAAATGAACCTTTTGCACAAGAAATTTGGAGAAAATCATATCAAGATACACAAAAATGAAATTATACAAAACTTATAAATAAAAAAATGATTAAAGCATGTATATAAAAATATTAGCTATGGAAGAACAAAGTTAAGTAGCATCTTATTCCACATTAGAAAAAAAAAGGGCCAAGTGTGTAAGAAACTAGACTAATTAAAGGACTGAAAGAAAAAAAAAATCTATCCTCTTTGAATTTTATACTTAGCAAACATACCTTTGAAAACTAAAAGTAAAATATGTTCTAGTTATACAAGCTTGAAATATTTTAATACCTCCAGATGTAGCATATAGGAAATAACAAAGAGCATAACTCAAAAGGCAAGAGAAGTTGCAGTATACTCCTGGATGAACAATAAAGAGCTCTCAAAGTGATAGTTATGCAGGACTATATAAAATATATTAGATGAACCCTTATTTAAAAGTGCACTGAAGATTTCTATGAAACAGTACCAATATTATGTTGGGTTATACAAGTATTATTTTTTTCATATATATGTGTATGTATGTGTGTATAAAGAACAGGAAGAAGTAATATAGTCAACAGAAAATGGCAATACACTTTTTAAAGTTTCTAATACTAGAAGATATAATATGATGTCTGTTAGATAAATTGTAATTTAAAGATATAGTATAAATCTTAAAACAAAAATTAAGATTAAGCAATATCCAGAAAATTAAATACTAATTAATGAAAACTTAAAATGTTTCAAAACAATTAAACTAGAAAAAAGTTTTCATGACAGGAAAGAAGTACTGAGAATAAAACATTAGATAAATATTGGGATTATAAATAAATGACCATTACTTCTTACATTTTGGGGATAGGATATCACACAAAGTTCCAGTGTATTGTGGACATGGATAATGACCATGACTCTTACTGGTGGCCAGGTGTCACTTATGGGACTGAGCTACAGCTATTTCCTGAAAATCTACCCTGTAGATCCATATGGAATCAGGACCTATAGGGTACAATAAAAATTCATTTGTAGAGTGTGCTGATGGAAATATTTTGCTGCTGTACATAAAAGAATAACTGTAAGACTACTACTGTATACCTCTTAAACATTAATTGATTGCCCTATTTGGTGGGTTCTTTCCATTCTCATTCATAGTGTTGTGATCATTTTGCTCTCTCTCTAGAACATCATTTAGTAGTCTGTGTAGGCTTGGCTTTGTCATCATGAAATTGTTTAGTTGTTCTTTGTCATGGAAGTTTTTTTACTTCTCCATTATACCTGAAAGTGAGTTTTGCAGAGTATATTGGTCTGGGTTGGAATTTGTTTTCTTGCAAGACTTGAAGTACTTTGCTCCATGCTCTTGATTTGATGGTTTGTGAAGAGAAATCTGCTGTTATTCTGATGGTTTTTCCGTTAAATGTGATCTGTTTCTTTTCTCTAGTGGCTTTTAGTATACTGTTCTTGTGCTGAATTTCTGGGATCTTGATTATTATATGTCTGGGAGTGGTTCTAACTGGGCTGATATTATTTGGAGTTCTATATGTTTCGCTTCCCTGAATGTCATATTGTTACCTCATATTTGAGAAGTTTTCTGCTATTATTTCTGCACATGTTCTTTTTATATCATTTGTATTGACTCCTTCCTTCTCATCCATGCCTATTAGTCTCACATTGTTCATCTTTGCATTGTCTTTTTTTCTTTTTAAAATTATTTATTTATTTTATTGAAGAACAAATAGCAATGAGACAGTTTCAAGACAAATTAACAGAACAGATTTGAGAAATTTTGCATCATCTTGCAGGTGTCGAATTATTTTTTTCCTGCATCCTAGTTGTTTTTAAGAGAATTTTGCTTACTTTTTCACTAGCTGCAATGATGTCTTTAAGGTCAGAGTCTATTTTGACTTTAATTGAAAAGGATTTGCCAGCTTGTGATTAAGGTTCTAATTTCCTGTATATCACTTTGAATCTGTTTCATATATTCTATTTCTTTCCTATATTGCTTATTCAGGGGTTCCATCATTTTTATATTCTGCTCTATTTTTTATCAGTGTATTCTTTAGAAGCACTTAGTACTTCTTTGCTTACAGTTATCACTACATTTTTTACCTCAGAAATTATTTCTGATCTGATTTCTTATATACCTTTCTGCAGTTGTTTCTTTACTTCCAATACTACTATTTCAGAGATTTCGGGTGTGTGATGTACAGTTTCCTCTATGCTAGTGTCTTCTGCAGTTGTACTGGATGGACTCAGGTCCTGAGACTGCTTTTTGTTCCTTCTCTCTGTCATTTTGTACCCATGACTTTTGACCTTTGGTGTAGAGCTTAGGGTTATTACCTTAGCACCAGGTCCGGATCTATGAAGTATAGCTTGGGTCTGGCTTCTGTGCTCCACTTTTTCCTGCTGCAGCCTTGCAGGTGAACCCTTTGTGTCACACTGGCAAGATGTTCTGCTCCTGAATGAGCTGGGTGAGTCTTGCCTCTAGCCTCTCTGCAGGGAGTTCTGCTGAAGGGTTCCACACTGGGCCTGCACTCTGGTTCCCTTCAGGATCCAGGGTGCCCGGGTAATCTCATTCACACACTGAGCCTGGGCTGTTGCCTCAGCTTTAATACCATTGGCTGGCTTGTATTTTCTGTAATATATCACACTTGCCTTTATCATTGTTACAATATCTTTTTTAGGTATTTGTGGTGGTTGATACATTGTGTCAACTTGAGAAGTTAAAAGTTTATCTAAATTGGCTCAGCAATTCCACACCCCAGGGCATGGAGGCCCCACCCGAGAGTGATTCATTGCTTAGAGGATATAAAAGGGGATTTAACAAAGGGATATAAGAGGGAATCAAGGAGGGATGGGCATTCCACTTCCATAGAGGAGTGTCAGCCTTCGTTGCCAGCTTGGGCATGGTCTCCTGGCTTCTAGAGCGCAATGTTTGCCCTCTCTGCCTTGGCTCCTTCAGCCTCTGGTGCGGACTCATCGGCCTTCCATCACAGTGGACTCGTGGTATGGACTTGGATGGAACAATGCTCGCACTCTACACATGGGATGGAGTCCTTCAGCCTCCGGTGCCCAAATACCTGTGCATGCTTCTTCACCCAGTTCTGTGGCTGTCATAAGCTAATCTTGTAATTTCTCATATAGTTGTACATCTTACATTATATCTGTTCTTGTGTTATAATATGTTCCTCTAGTAAATCCATGACTGGAACAGAAGTTATTATTGTTATTATTTTTTATTTTTTTAAGTTCCTCACCCAGATGTCGTATTTGAATGTCATGTTTGGAGATACTTTCCATGAAACCCTACCATGGACCTATTCTTTTCTCTTTTCTGCTTAATTTTCATGCCTAGTACATGTTGTTTAACTTACTTGCTTTTTCCTTTTTTTTTGTTTTGCAGAACCAAAGATTGTACTCAGGCCCTTAAGGCTTGCCAGGCAAGCACTTATTCTACTGAGCTATCTCCCCTTGCTTTTTTGCTTAGCTACTTTGTTTACTATTTGTCTTAATAGATGTAAGATTCATAAGAGTGAGATTTAAATGTGCTATTTTAAGTGAATTTAACATATGCAATAAATATTTCAATTTGGGTCATATATATATTAAATAATTATATTGGTGTGATTAGCACACTTTAATTTCTTAATATTTGTTGAATGAATAAATATCCAGAGAAATGAGCTTAAGAACCAAAATGCTAAAGTTGGTGAAATTATTATTAGATTATAAATATTTGAGAACTATTTTCATATCTTTATAAATTACCATTTTATTCATTGATGCATCTCCAAAACGCTTTCAACAATATTTAAAACTACTTCAATAATAAAAGAAGATATACAATCATTGTTCATTCTCAAGGGTTGCAACTGGGGTTACAGGAAGAACTGTGACGGTACCCATGGCATCAAAAGCAGCAGCTAAGAAACTTATCTTTGCATATGGTGAGAGGGAGAATCAAGGGCAACAACTGTGCCAACTCTGTGAATCCCATCTCCACCCTGGAAACTAATGCCAGGGGTTATTGGGAGCCCTTGATGATGGGCTCCATGATGTCCTTACATTTATGCTTCCCTCAGAGAGCAAAACAGAATTAATTCTTGGCCATGCTTCTCTTTCATCCATTCCACTGAGTATTATGTAGCGATACATGTCATTACTTTCCACGATGCACCAATGATATTACTGGAAACGTAAGCTCTAAGATGTGTACTGTAAGATGAATGAAGAATAAGTGGGAGAAATTATTACTGTGTCTTCTGAATTAAGGAACTGTAACAGTGAAAAAGGTGAAGGTAATCAAGTTGATCTCATGCATTACATAATTGAGTCATCCATTTGTCAACATTGAATTTTTCCTTTGTGTGAGGCACTGTTTCAGATAGTAGCAATATGGGATCTATTTTTTAAAAAAGCTAGCTCGTTAAGCAATAAAATTCTGCCTGTAATTGGAAGCTACAAGCATGCAAATGAGTAATTGTTTTATTGTGCAAAAATGTTACAGTAGTTTTTCACAAGGTACTATGGGAAGCAACAAGTAGAAAATGTCCAGTCATTCATCTTACAGTACACAGCTTAGAATTTACATTTTATGCTGTCTGTAGAATCCAGGATGTAACTATGAAAAACCAATATGTGAGAAGAAAAGATAGCATCTCTGGATGTCTGTCTTTCTATCTATCTGTCTGTTTGCCTATCTATCCACACATGGAAAAATAAATCCACACAAGTTTTTAATTACTCAAATTAGTAGCTAAATTCATAAACAACACAATACCTTAGTTGAAGACTGTGTGATGTACAGGTATAGGACATTGGTTAGGAACAGCACCTTGGAAATATTGATTTATACCTGAAGATCAAGTGAATTAACTCACTCAGAGAGTATAGAGAAAGAGCAATGTTGACCACCGTTTTAATAAAGGTGAACGGAGGAAGAGAAGACCAGGAACAGTGTTGGAAAAATATCCAGGAAGTCTAGATTAGAACCAGGAGCCCAGTTTTGAATATCAAGAAGGGAACTTTTTTTTTTTTTTTTCTTTTTTTTGTATTTTAGGGAAGGGTCTACAGGGTATTCAGGGTCTCGCTACTAGATCAGACTCATAGTGATCCACCTGTTTACAGCCTTCCAAGAACTGGGATTACAGGCCATGCCCAGTTTTGGTAGCTGGTGCAGCATGCCCTTTTTTTTTTTTTTTTTTTTTTGGCGGAACTGGGGATTGAACTCAGACCCTTGCACTTCCCAGGGAAGCACTTATTCCTCTGAGCCATCTCCCTGGCCCCAGCCATCTCCCTGGCCCCCAGCATGCCCTTTTGGTGTTAGCTTAGCATGTGGTACTGGGGATTGAACCCAGATCCTTGCATTTGCTAGGCGGTTGTTTAGACTGCCGAGCTATCTCCCCGACCCTGGACTTAAATTTTTAAAATAAATTTTTAATCTTCATAATGGGAATATTTCTACTTCCAAAAAGTAATTCAGGAGCAAGAATAATAATATTAATAAAAAGCCAAATATTATATTTCTAGCATAGTCCTTCCCTTTGTGTCAGCAAACATAATACCTGCTTTTTATTAGTTCAATAAAAGTGTAAGATTTTTTCCCCAAAAAAATCAGGTTTGGATGAAATACACATGGTTTTCTGAACTTTCAAAATCTACTCTGTAAGGAATAAAAGCCTAATAGGAATAAAACTGATCCAATTTTTATAGGATCTATTTTTTCCCTCCAGGTCTCCTTTTCTTGCCATCTTTACTGAAGTTTCTCTGGTTTTCAAAAATCCCGCTGGCATATTTTTCCCTTATATAACATTCGTCTTGTAGGCTGAGATATTTCTACAGGATCAAATCACAGAGTCTAATAAAACACAGATAATGGCATTTTTGCCTACATGGTGCATCTGTTGATGGATGAACTTTGGGAGACACACTGCGGGGCAAGTGGAAGAGTTGGCACTGAGGATGTTCAGGAGGCTGACAGGCAGCAGCACGATTACTGGCTGGAAGAAATGTGGATGAGTTGGTCTATGTCTAATCCTTTTGTGGCTTCCTGTGTGACACACTGTAATGAAAACATCACCGCAAATTATAAGAATCGTCCAAATACACTACCAGAGGTTGTTTTTTTGCCTGAGCGTTTGCCATCCAGAAGTGAAGGATGCTTTCCATGGCATGCATAGAACGCTTGCCTTCTGACGGACTTACGCAGGCGCAGGACCATTAGGGTGATAAGGCAGTTGGCCTCCTGAAGGCCACGGATCATGGACCCAGAGCTTCAGGACGCTAGTTTTCATATGTTAGATTGGAAAAATTGGTTGAAAGTCAGATGCTATTTATGGAGGAAAAAGTCTTGCTGTCTTTTGAATGCCAGCTATTTGGTTTGAGTATTGAAGAGAGTTGCTCCATCTTCATATTTACCATTATTTAAAAGATTTGTAAGTGTGATGTATCATTGTTTTCTACAAAGTTGGTTAAGCATTGAAGTCCTTCTAGAGATTTACGTGTGGGCCATCTTCTTGGGGCATGTAATGCAGCTCGAAGTTTTTTGAGAAATTAAAAGACCTCGACAAAATTCCTATTTGAAACTGAAGTGTTAGAAAAACAATAGATCTCTGCTGAATATGTTTACAGATTTTTGTCCTTTCAAGAACACCAGAAATATGTTGTCTTATCTTCCTATTTTACATTGGAGGAATCAAACTTGGGGAGCAATATGCAGCAGACCCAAAGGGCAGACTCCAGAACTTCTGTCCTTCCCTCTGATCTCGCTTTTGCCTTCTCTGTGTATTTTCTATTTGTCACGAAAAACTATTTTAATTGAGCCTCATAAAAATGTAAAACAGGCAACTATTTTAAACTTGGAGATGACTTATATAGGGTCTCATAGAAACAGCCCATCATAAGCTGAACTGGATTTCAGATTTCTCACTTCTGTTTTAGGCTTGTTGTCTGTTAGCCAACTCACTTTTTAAAGAGAACTTAAGATTTTTCTTAGGAAAAAAATGAGATATGGTGTGATGCATATCTGTGTTTCATTCTGTATGCACACATGTACTTTATTAGCATTAACATTTATCTCAAAGTCAAAGCAATATGAAAACAAATGGAATTTTCTTCCATCAGTTAAATGTATTATGGATGCATGTTTAATATGTCCACAACACTAGGCAAAACTGTTCCAAACCAAACTCTGCCCTAATTTGCAAAGAGCATGTTTTCCTTAAAATTAGACAACATGGCACCAGCATTAATGTAAGACCCACCATAAGAAAAGTAAAAGCTCTGATGGGTTCAAGGAAGGCTGTGGGCACACCTGCTTGGGGTAGTCCAGGATGTTTTGCAGGGAAACATTAAAAAAATTACTTATTTTAATGAGAAAAAATAAAATAGCAATGAAATCGTTTTAAAACAGATTAGTAGGACATTTACAATAATTAATTCGTCATATATTGTTGGGTTTGTAGTAGTTATTTGGAGGACAAGATGCAGATGTGCTATCTGTTCTAAACAATATTACTACAGACTTTTATTCTCATTGAACTAAGAGAAAGTAGCTGTATATTTATCCTAACTCTCTTTGTATACATATAAATATATATTTTTCTTCCCTTTTTTCACACAACAAAACTGTCCTTTACTTACACTTTTGGGAAGTTAGTAATGTATGATACTAGGTTGTCTAGAAGCTGATGGCTAACCTTACCTAGACAAGATATTCATCTCAGGAGCAAGGTAGCTTGTTTGCTTTAAACACTGGACCAAGTCCCAAATACATATATTTGATCAATTTCCTATTTCCTAGCTTTGTGGCTCCCAACATAGCCCCCTTTTTTCATTTTGTTTTGTCAGAGATAGGTGTTCCATTGCAGTTAGAGAAGCTGTATTTGGAGAAGTCTTTAAAGGACCTTTTTATACTTGAAACAAATCTAAAGATTGATTGTAGGTACATGAATTCAGTAAAATAACCCAGTATAGCTCAATAGTCCATAATAGGAGTGGGTTTTCAGTAGAAGTGGCAATTGTCAGAAGTTGTTGACTTGAGTTTTTACAGTCAGCGTATTACCATAGCATTACTTTTTATACATTGTGGTTACATTTTTCTGCTGGATGGTTAGCATCAGGTTAAAGCAAGACCTATGTAACTAAAAATGTAACTTTTGTATCTGACAAGGTCAGTCAAATCTCTTCAGGATTTACGCTGGAACCATGCATCATCTTTTGCCAGTGTCAGCCATCTGGACGAGTCACGGGCATTGCTTGACCAATTTGCTCTCTGTGAAATCCTCAGAGAATTTTTTCCCTCTAGATGACTCTCCTTAGGCACACTCTATGTCATTGATCACTTTCCTCTGTGTCCCCATAATATCCTTGATCAAGAAATTTGGGGCACCACTGAGTTATAGGATGTCACAGCACAGGTTCTCTTATGTCTTGAGTCCTCATTGACCTTGAACTGCTAGGGATGAAATATTGGCTGTCCTTGTGGCCCTTTAATTTTTTGCAGAGAAACATTTTGTAAGTCAGGTAGGGTTTTAACAAGTGTGAGGCATGTCCAGTGAAATATAGGGAATTTCAGCATAGTGAAATTCCCTCATGAAAGACCTCTCATGAGCAAGGTCTCCTTTTAGCGACCTGATTAATACCTGAGGAAGACTCATAGAGACCTGTTGACTAATATATGTGCTGTAAAGGGCGCACATGTTTTTTTGTTGATTTGATAACAGTAATTTAGCCTAAGCTAAAAGCAGTATCATCTTTGCAGTTTCTCCTATTTTTTTCTGCTTCTTAGAACAAAATGACAGATTATGAAAGCATGATTCTGGAATTTTAAAATGAATATTGACTAATGAAATGAGGGAGAAAAAGTGTTTTATCACTATAATCTACAACTTCTTAAATAATTTCTCTTTAAGTATACTTACTTATACAGACGCCTTCTGATTTTTCTGCACATCATAAAGTTATTTTGCACCTGATTAAAAAGAATCTCTCAGCTCATTGCGCTAGAACGTCAGAGACTCAGAAAATACTGAACACTTCCGGTATGAAGTACGTGAGGAGAGCACAGGATGCAGCCTGTACAGCAAACATGTGGCAGCTACCCAAGGGCCTCCCTTGGGCACAACAAAGGGTGATTCCATCCTTTACTAGCAGAGATCTGCCCATATCTGAGCATGGTCTTCCAGGAATTCTTACCTAAAAGTGTTTACATTGTTAGCCTTTAATTGTTTTTTAGCTAAAATACACACTATCAAGGTTAACAAAGGGAGAAATTAAGGGCGAATGGGCTCTTCAGTGGGAAAGGTTAAATTTGAGATTGTTCCAATTGCTTCTGCTCGGTAGTATTACTATCAGGCTGATTTAGGTAAGGCTTGAATCATCTTAATGGCCCCAAATGGAACTCCTGAGGAGGAAGAATGGAAATTTCTTCTGCAGTGAAATCATGTCTTCATCTCATGATTTTGGTCTCTTCTAGTCTAGTTTCTGCTGATCTGATAAAAGGAGTTTAATCTAAGTTGAGAAAGAACTGGTTAATCCATGATAATCAAATACTTAAAGACTCCTGTGTTTAAATGGCTCAAGTTCTTTAAGAGTTCAGTGGTTTAAGAAAAGCATTTAAAGAAGATTCTGAGTATTTTGCTTCCCATATCAGTTCCTTAATTTTCTTTAAGTTGTTTTAAAGAGTAGTTTTAGGCTCCTAGTAAAATATAGCACAGAGCACACAGAATGTTCTCACTCCCCTCCCCCATACACACTCAGCCTCTCCCCCCATCCACATCCTGTGTCGGAGTGGGACATGTGTTACAATCCCAGAACTTTCCTTGACACATCATTGTCACCCAGAGTTCACAGTTCACAATATGGTTCATTCTTGGTGTTGGACATTCTCTGAGTTTGCACAAGTGTATAAAGAATCACCCACTATTGAAATGTTCAAAGTGATTTTATTGCACCCCAAGTCCTCTGGGTATTTCCTATCCAGCTTTACTTCCTGTCCCTAGAAACCAGTCTAAACCAGTCTTTTCTGTGCCTCCAGTTTTGCCATTTCCAGAATGACATATAATTGTAATTGTACACAGTGGAGCCGAAAATTGGCTTCTCCCAATTAGTAATTGATACATGTTACTTCATGTCTTTTCATGGCTTGATCTGTCTCTGTCTCTGTCTCTCTCTGTCTCTCTCTGTCTTTCTCTCTCTGAGTATGTGTGATATTCCACTGCCTAAATGTAAGACCATTTATCTGTTTACCTATTGAAGGACATCTGGGCTGCTTAAGCCATGAATAAAACTGCTGTAAATAGTCTCCGTACCGTTTTTTTGTGTGAAGGACAAATTTTACTCCTTTCAGGTAAATGGAAAGGAGTATGAATGCTAGAATTTCTTGCTAAGTTCTCTTCAGTTTTGTAAGAACCGCCACACTGTTCTGAAGTGATCGTATCACGTTGCATTCCCATCCGCCACAGGGACAGATCCTGTGGCCGCATCCTCACCAGCGTTCCGCTCTGCCAGTGCTGTGAGTGTTTGATCCTTCTAATAGTTATGTAGTAGCATCTCATTGATTAAATTTGCATTTTCTCACTGTAAATATTTATCTGTTACTTGTGTATCTTTAAAATGAGGGTGTCTATTACATCTTTTGTCCCTGCCTTTTTTTTTTTTTTTTTTTTTTTGAGTGGGTCACGACCATGTTGGGCAAGTGCTCTGCCCCTAAGCTACATCATCCTTCATGCTGTCCACTTCTAAATCAGATTCTTTGCTTGCTTGTTGTTGAATTTGAAGGCTAGATATAGCTAGAGTCCTGATACAGTGATGTCTTTTGGCATCAGTGTTCTCCACTCTCTGGCTTCCCTCTTGTTCTCTTCATGCAATCTTTTGTAATGCCAAACTTGTTAACTGCAATGAAGTTCAGCTAGTCTACTATTTCTGTCATGAACTATGCCTTTGACAGTGTACCCAAGGCTCACTGCCATCACTACAGTAATATATATTATTTGTCTTGGTATTTTCTAATTGTTACATGATTCTGTATTTTGCATTTAGGTCCGTGATCTATGAAAGCTGTGAAATCTGTGCCTGGATTCGTGTGCTTGCCCCTGGATATCCAGTAGTTCCAGCACCATGTGGTGAAAAGATTATCTTTTCTCCATTGTATTATTGCTTTTGTTCCTTTTGCAGTCAACTGTATTTCATGCATTTAGCTTCATTCTTGGCCATTCCATTCTGTTCTCATCTGTTTTTGTAACTTTTGCCAATTTGTGGTGATTTTTAAATAGAATGAGTTATTCTAGATTTATGGAAATAATGAGAAAGCTCTTCCTCATGTTCTTCAGAGAGCTCAGAATGCTGTTATACTAACACTTTTTTAATCCTTGGAGATGCAATTGTGAAAATCAAATTTAATGATCTTGACAGTGAGCCATGACATGAAATGAGCAGGTCTAGAACTGCGGTCTGGAAGTCTATTCCTTGTGCGTCTTTTTTTTAGTTCTCACCACACCCATGCTTTTGACTGGGACAATGAGAAGGTGTCTTTATAGCTCCTGCACTTCAGATGAATTAGAAGGTTAAACTAATTGTGCTGGAAGGAAAGGAGGGGTGCAGGAGCGAAGGACTTCTGTTCACCAGTGGCTTTACCTGAGGACAGAGTCAAGTGCTTTTCTCATTCTGGTTAGCCAGAAACTTATTTGCAACTGTATCTAGTGCAAATGCAGTGGCTGATTCCTATACTTAAGGCATGAAGCATCTTTTTCAAACTGCGGGTGTTCTGTCCTTATACTTCAGAAAGTAATGATTCCACAGGTTTGACTAGGTCCCAGCAATCTACACATTTTGAGCAAACTTTTAATGGAGATAGTGAGCTGAAAACACTTCGAGAAGCTCTGGCATAGAGGTAGTTTAGTCTAATAAATCAAATACTAGGAGCCTGGGGAGATAGCTTAACAGCATAAGTGCCTAGCAATACAAGGTCCTGAGTTCAATCCCCAGTACCACACACACAAAAAATCAAATACTAGTGGTTAGAAATAAGCCAAAAATAAGCAACATGGCAGACGCTAAATATAACTTACAATTCATGATCTTGCTAGCAAAAATGTACACAATTAAATGGTGTAATGCTTCTGAGAGATAACATCTTGTAAGATTTTCCATTAGGGTCCTGGAAATGGGTATGTTTACATAAGGAATTAATAGATAAGAAGACTGTAACTAGGTTCATGAGAAGGGGGTGAAAGTACCACAGCTCTTCTCCTTCTAGGTATCTTCTCTAAAAATTAAATACATCATCTCACAATCATGGATGCATACCTTTGTTTATAACAGCCTAGATTATAGGAGCTAAATATTGGAAACAGTTTTTAAGCCCATCAACAGATCAGTAGATTAAAAAATGAGATATTTATTTACAATGGAGTACTATTGTACCATAAAGAAGGATAAACTTTTTTTTTTTTTTTTTTTTTTTGAGCAGGAATCAAACTTAAGACCTTGTGCTTGCCAGGCAGGCACTGTGCTGCTGAACTGTATCCCTGGCCCTGAGACCACAATCTTAAGTGAAGTAAATTTGACACATAATTTTAAATATCACATTGTTTATTTGTGTGGAAAAACCCAAAGAATAAATAAGGAGCATAATGGAGGGTAGGTTATGGGAAGTGGAAAGAACTTTTTGAAATGGGAAGTGGAGTAATGGGGAGGGGGAAGCAAAGGAGAACGGAAGAGAAGACAGGGAAACCATGCTTTGCTAAGTGGGGAGGGGAAGGAAGGTTGCTGGGACCTTAGGGGAATGGGGAAAAGCGAGGAATTCACATGTGTACAGGCACAAAATCGCTGCACAGAATGTGATCAATATGTGTGACAAATCAGCAACTGCAAAAAAATGAAGTTAGAAAAGTATTGCAAGACAGGAGCATGAGCGCTAGTGCTCAACACGCTCACCCTCCAGATTCGCCGCCAGATTCGCCGCCCTTTAGCACGCATGGTTGGCCGCCCTGAGGTGGAAACTGACTTCCCAGATAATTTACTTCCAAAGGCTGGTAGTTTCTAGGAAACACAATGGTAGAGTCAAAACTGATAGAAAGCAAAGGTGGCCCTCATTTCAATATCCTGAGGGCTCGTTTTGTGGTCACTAAGTGTTTCGTGTGATTCAATTTCTTCATTAAAGTTATACCCAAGATACCTGGAATGTGCCTCTTGACTTGTCACCTATGTCAGTCAGCAAACGTGGTTTTTCCATCCAACACAGAACCTGTTTCTTTTGCAAGATAGAGCTTTTGAGGACCCTTTTTCATTTATTAGCACACTGCTCTTCAAAATTTTATTTGAAAAAAGATTTTTAAATGATGGCAACTTCAAACCTTTTATTTGTCAAATTCAATGGAAGTGGATATTTTCTATTTTAAAAATTTAAGCTCTTTAGTGTTTTTCAAAGAATGTAAAAAAAATTGACACCCATTATTAAATATATAATTAAACCTATTTTGGTAATAACTAATTTTATTATTAGCTTTTCAAGAATGATATGAACAAAGCCTTCTTATGATTTGTTCCTGGAAAATAAATGTCAGTTGTCAATTTTATCAGAGCTGAGATCTTTCTATGGTGAAATCCAACATGAGTGTCCCCTCCCCTGGCTCAGGAAGTAATGTGTTCTGAGGGTAATAGCTTCCTTTGTTCCTTTAACAACTATTTACCCAGATGCTACCTTGGGCAGGGCATTGTTCTAGAAGACACTTGACGCAGATAAAGCCACTCAGGTCCTCCCATTCACTCCTAACAAGTTTTTCTATTAAGAACATTTACAAGAGGGAATCATTCACACAGTTACAAAAATTACACAATATGCTATTATAAGAAGAGGAAAAAAGTTTTTCCTCCTTGTTTTACCTTCTGTATTCAGTTCCCTAGAGTTAAGTGTTTTTCATGTATTCAGAGACATACATCTATGTGGGCAGTTTTTAAAGAATTACAAGCATACAAATGTATATGTAGAAACATTTGCATAAAGCACAACCAGAGGTGACATTAATAGAAGTACTGGTTAGTAATTTTCTAATAAGTTAAAGGAGGTATAATCTAAAGGGAGAACATTTCTATCACTGTCCTAAAGTTAGGAACTAGAATGCATCACTATTGGTTGTCCACATTTATCTTATCATCTTATCTTATGTCATCTATTTATAGATATATTTATTTATTTTGTATGTTTAAAACAGGATGTTATACACTCTATAATTATAGAGTGTATAACACTCTATAATTATATACACTCTATAACATACCATACAAAGTCTAACTGTATGGATTGGACTAGCAGTGATCTTCCTGTTTACAGCCTCTCACATGCTGTAATTACAGGCTGGGACCACCATTCCCAGTCTCAGTTGTTGCTTTCTCAATGTGCCCCAGGGTGGGGCCAGCACGCAGGCAGGCCCAGGGATTGAAGTCCTGACTCCTGCATCTGCATAAGCAGGTGCTTTAATCCACTGAGCTATCTGGCCAGCCCTGGTTGTCTACATTTAAAAGATAATCTGTATATCTTCTTTTTAAGTTCAGAGCTAGAAATCAATGCTCTCATATATGTGTATTAAATGTATAACACAAATATGCCATATATTCCCACCTGCATGCCATCAGTACTTCAAATGCTAAAAGTGGAGCCAGTTAGCAAGTATTTATATTTTAAAAATCATGTTTAAGCTCTACATGCTGATCAGCCAAACTTAGAAAGTACATATTGTATCATGTGTGGTTTGCATACATCTTAGCTATCAAATTTTATATGTTCTCTTTATGAACCTTTGCTGTTTTTCAAGACAATTTATTGTGATATCATTTTTATTTGAGAACCTATTAGAGAATTAGTTGGATAGAAAATAACTTGCATTTCTTTGCAAATTTAGTTACAACCATTTTTCATTTTGTTTGTTATTGAATTATATACACTCTGTAACATACCATCTCAGTTACTATACATTGAGCTGTAAGTACATGAAAACAATTCAATACTTGCATCAAAAAATCCAGTAGTATTTTAGAATGTTCCTGAGTAATTGATTTTATAAGCTAGAGAACTTCTTGTAGTCATAAACAAGCCCCTAAATTTCAATGACTAAATAAAATAGAAGTGAATTCTTTACTCATAGAAAAATCTGTCAGGTATATATTTCTGGTCAGTAGACGAATGTTTTTCATTGAGTGATTCAGGGATCTGAACCTCTCAATGAATCCGCAATCCCTTAGGACAGATGGGGTCTCTGCATCTGGCCCACAGTGGGAAAACACTCTACAATTTTTCAACTGATTAATTGCTCCTAGGAGAATATCAGATTAGGCATATGCCTATGTTTTTAGGGAATAGCCCTTAATCTGAAAGAAAAAAGTATGTATGTAGGTTAAAGGTGGTGGTGGTGGTAATAAAAAGAAAAAAATAAAATAATGAAGGGCCATATATTAAGATGAACTGTGGGAATTTTATCAGGAAATCTAGTAGGGCTCTTTTCCTTTTTCCTTCTCCTTCCTCTTCCCTTCCTTTTCCTTTATAAATCCATACTGTGCAAGAATTTGTGAACCTGGGGTGGAGCCGTGATTACGACTGGGTGTTGTGGTTCCTCTTGGTTACCCTACCACTCTGGGAAGTCAGGGCTGCAAGATCTCAAGAACAGCCTGACCAGTTTAGCACTTATTGAAAGCTTGTCTCAAAGGGAAAAGGAAAATGGCAAGTGGATGGGGCTTCATCTCACAGCACAGGCCCTGGATTCAGTGTTCTGTATTACAAAATCAAAAACAACAAGCAAGGCTTGCATTGCTGAAGATTTAATATGAATCATGGGATTTTCTCTTCTTCTCATGTGCAGGTGACAGAGTACAGTCACCTGTGTATTTCATAGAGTTCATTCTAATCACTACTTTAGTGGCAGTTTCAGAAGATACTGAGGAGGAAAAGCAGTCTTTTAGAAGATGGAACCAGAAGATCTTAAAGTGTGGAATATGAGCTTAATAAGAGAAATCCCCATGGCATTTCTAAGAAATCTCATAATTTCTGCCTAGTGGGATTTTAGGATTGCTACAGGTCAGTGGTATTCTGTGTGCTTCTCCCATAGACTTTTATGTTTGCTCTTGTGCTGTCACTCTGTACTGAGTGAACGTAGGGCAGATAGATCCACATTTGGGAGTGATTTAGACAATGCACCATCTCTCACAGATAACAGACTTTGAAGAGGATGACATGAGAATGGGCCTTTGCCTTCTCCCTTGAGGACTGGAACCCATGTGTAGAAAGAAAGGACCAAAGACAGAAGGGGGAATGTTTGGTGAGCAGAAGGACGAGCTGTGTCCTACTGATGCTCACCCAGCGTTCTGTTTGCCTACATTTTCCAACGTGAGTCCTCATTGTGTGGAACACAGTCCCCTGCCAACTCTAGTTGGGCATGCAGCCCAAGGGGAGAGACACGAAATTGGAAGGAAGGGAAAAAATAGAAAAGTTGGACTTTTCTAAGAGAAGTTTTGCTTATTTAAAAATGTATCTGGGAATGACACAGAAGTTATGATCCACATAGATAGAAAAGTGGAGGATGATATATATATAAATTTGCATATGTCAGCCACTGTATTAACTCATGATATCTCACAACTAGCTCTCAGAGGAGCTCTGAGCTGGTATTATCATTATTGCAGTTTCATAGATGAAACCAACAAACAGTGAAGTTAAGCAGTTTTTAAGCACCGTACAGCTAGTGAGTGGCAAAGATGGTAAATGTGACCTCAGGCAGATTTGTAAACAGAGCAGAAGGTAAAATCAGGAAAGGTTCAAGAGCTAAGGTTAGATTACCAGAAGGCTCTGTCTTATAATAATTGGTATGTTTTCCGGGAGAAGTTAGTAAAGGGCAAAAGGCACCCGAGAGTGGATTTTTCCAATTCTGCTTTATGAATTTGTCTAACTACATGACAGTCATTTGAGGGAAGTTTTAAGATAAAATTATACTTAAAGCTATTTTTTTTGTGTTTTTCTGTTTTTGTATTTTGATTACAAACCTAAGTGAAGTATGTTTAGCTTAAATACATGATAGATACCTGCTTAAAAAATTTCAAATTCAAAATAGTAGTTCAACATTATATACAATCAGCATGGGACTGCAAACTGCACTTAAGCATCACTGTCTGAGTGGAATATTATTGTTCACAACATTTTTTAAGCAAAAAAGAATAAAATATGGTTGTTTCCATTGTGTCTTGTAATTTGGTGACTTCTTTGTCTATAAATTGAGTGTAATTTATTCACTTCAAAATTTTTTGCTCTTACTGCTGCCAAATTATGTATGCCCTCAAAAATAATAAGGCATTGTTTTTGCTGTACTTTGTTATAACAATCATCAGATTTGAATGTGTTATAGATATTTTCCTTTTCACCAGGCACTGTTATTAATTGGGTATCTGAAATCTTATTTTATTTTTTTATTCCAGTGCTAGCTATCTACTAATGTATTATACTAAATCTTTACCCATCTTTTTGTTTTAAATTTTATTATTCATATTGTTAGAAAATTAAAAGGCACATATACATACATGAAGTTAATGAACTAAAATAACAATAGCATGTTGAAGCTTTGTCTGGTCCTCTCCACTTTAAAAAAGCATGCATATTTTATTGTGTCTTGCTAGTCGTGTTAGTTTTACTTTAATTTTCTCAATGAAAGAGCTTGGGTGCATGGAAAATGGAGCTGAAGAAAAATGGTAGATTAGCATGCGCCTTGGAATTTGATGTAGCCTTCCATTACAGTTCTTTAATTTCTTTGGTCCTGGATGCAAATTTTCCCATCCCTTTAAGGGACCAGAAGAAGTTGCTCATTGTAAGGTTCACATTAGATTCCCACTGGCAATTAAGAACATCCCTTGTGTTAGTTTAGACAAATACTTCTTGTTTCAGAAATCACTTAATTGACATGACATAATAGGTATCTCATGCCCAGTGGAGTAATCTCACCTTAGCATGTTTTTTCCTACAGTTCTCACCACTGTTGTGCAAGAGTTGACTTGTGTAACACCAACAGTATTTTCCAACCCTAAGCAACAGTGAAATGAGCTCAAAGGTAGCAATGACATATAAAATGCCGAACAAGCTTACCCCAATTAACATGGAAATCTTTTGTGATTCACATCAGTACTTCAAAAACAAATTATGTACATCATTATTTTGTGTTTTATTACTTGGAATAAATCTATCATGAATGAAATGTCCAAGGAATGTCCTGGCATTTTAAAGGACAAATAAAATATTCTCTTGCCTTTTCAAATTATAATTTTTAATTACTTTTTAAAAACTTGACTGTAATGAGGATATGTTTAAAAAGAATTGCATAACTGAAATTTGAACCTAGAGTGATGGTTAGGTGTTAGGTAATTGGTAACCCTCATGAAAAAATATGAGTTTAAACATTATGCATCTGGCTGTGTTCAGATTATTTTTCTGTTTCCTATGCCTTCAAGCAGTCATTACATAAAATGAAGATTAAAGAGAAAAGATCTTGAATAGTTTTGACTTTTTTTAACCCATGAAACAAGTTAAAAATAAGTATTTTGAGTTATTTTAGTACAGTGTATATAATAATTATATTTTTTAGTATTTTAAACAAGGAAGAGATAACACAGATAACCCTGATTGAAGGATCACGATGTATTTTGTTTACTTCATCAAATGCAGACAAATGCAGAAATCGTAATTCCATGCATATAAACATTCTTGGTAGAGTACAAATTTAAGCTGTGAATATATTTTCAAAAATGAATTTTAAAAAAGCTAAAAGGAATAGACTGTTACAATAAAGATAGTTTGGGACCATTAGCTGCTTGAGTGGTCAGTACCAGCAATAAGGAAGCAGAGAAGAAAGTGGATTAGTGATGTCCAGAGTACTGAAAAGATACTTTGCTGACACTGAAAACTAACACTGAAGCTTGTGGGGCGAGATCTGATAATTAATTTCATAAGCACATTTGGAGTCAAGAGGTTTATTTCGACTATCTGATAAGATATTAGAAATGATATTATAGTGTTTGCGGTCAGTAACGAGCTCTCGCGGAATGTCGGGTTGTTAAGACGTGTAGCTTGCGATCAGTGTATTCCAGCAAACTCTGAATGGAATGATTACAGAGAGTGCTGGCTGAAACGCGCATTTTGGTCGGATTTAGAATAGATAACATTGTCTTTCTTGTGGCATTACAAAGGATGAAAGCTCCATTAACCTTTTAAGCGCAGAGGGTATAAAAATGCAAATAGGTGTAAAACAATAAAGACTAAGAGGAAAGATTATGCCGCAGTGCCATGCTCTGAATCAAGGAGATACACATAGCTGTTCATATCGGGATGTAGGTCTCAATCTCTTTGTCGTGGAAGGGGAGGGATTTTTCAAAAGCGGACACCTGCTCAATCTCTTTCCTCCTCAGGAAGCCCTTTGGCAAGTAGCACGGGCTATGCGACGATTCCAGGGCGGGCATGCACACCCAGACTTTGGCGACACTTTCCAGCACATATTGCTCTCTGCAGAAGTCTATGCTGTCGTATGGTTGTCCCTGGGTGGCCATCTGTGGCCGTTCTGCAGTGTGTCAGCACTGACAGGGACTGGTGGTTTTCAATCTCCTTCCTGCACCTTTGGAAGTGAATGTAGAGACTTAATAGAGACAAGAGCTGCCCCGAGGCTCGCAGGGAAGATTCGGGAGTCTGAGTTTGCTTAAAGGATGCTGAAAAGAATAATAAGGAATAAATACGGTTTCTAAGTTTTCTAATGTGGAAGGTAAATTCTGCTTGTTCATTGTAGAACAGTCAGGAATGCTCACAGATAGAAACTATCTTTTCCCTGTCTGTCCCGAGTGAAAGAAAATTCTCCATCCAGTATAATATTCCTTGAGAAAGAATGCTTTCCCTCTCTAGGACTAAATTTTGATAACCTATTTATTACACTGAGGGGAATTATTTTAAGTTAGTTAGTATTTATCTTCAGGGAACATAGAAGGAAAAGACAATTGAAGGAAAGACAATTGGGAACACTAGGAATAGACAAATTTTGGTCAATTTGTGCATTTGTTTCCAGCAATTTACTGAGTCAATTATTCAAGAAATGCTAGGTTCCGTAGAGATCCAAAGACTGAAGCTGTTGCTGATATCAATTTCTTGCAATACACAGTATTTAAATAATAGAAACTCAAGGACAAATCTACGAATTGACACAAACACAATTCCCCAAACAAGTTCAGTACTGAGTTTCTTGCTAGGTATCACCAGGCACACTTTAAAAATAATTCCAACAGTAACTATACCCATTATGATGAAGCCACTATCCTAAAGTTTCTTTTTCTATGCAATCAATTAATTCTCACAAGCTTAAGGCTATTAGTTCTATTTCACTTGCTTTTGCAGAGAGGTTAAATACATTTTCCAGGGTTACAGCACTAATGAGACACAGTGGATGCCTGAGCCTCGCCCAAACAAAATGCACTAAGAAATAGGAATAGAAAGGAAAACCCACTGGGGTGCTGACCTAAAAGGACAAATAGCTGCACTTTGCAAATTATGTGAATTGGGCTGGTTAGATAGCTTAGTGGTCTAAAGTGCCAGCTTAGTCAAACTTAGGTAGCTGCCAGGGACCGCGGTTTGAACCCCAGCACCACATACCACACCAGCCTTGCTCTCAGGATGGGCTAAGCCTGAAAAAAATTGCCTTCTCAAAGTGTGTGAATGTTTTGAAAGAACTTTTTCTCTTTCAATTTAGAATTATAATTAGGCTCACAATGAAAGCATGTCCTCTGAATCTTCCTGTTGAGGTAACTTTATTTCATCCAGTAGGGTCTGCTCTATTACTGCCACCCAAGACAGTCTTCCATGTGAAAAATGGTCAGACTTCTTCATAAATGAAATTATAGTGGTCTTTTGATGATATTTGAAGGAAATAAAATATTTACTCCATTTTCATCCCTGTCCCATTATTCCTCTCTCCATTTTTCTTGTTTTAGTACTGCATTTTTATCTAGAATGGCCATTCTTCATTGGAGTACTGTCTTACAGTTCATATTATTTGATATTAATATTGATTTATAGTTGTTTTCAGCCAAGCCTCTGCTCCTCGCACAGTGGTTCATCTTGAAGGCAACATCTGCAGCTGACTACCACTCCCAGCTGTTTGGTGGGTGGAGGCAAAACATTCCTGTAATCCAGAATTCTTACACAATGTGTTGCATTTTTATGTCATGCAGGCTAGGGTATCAAACATTCAAGATTTTGATTCTTTTAACAACAACTGGAAAGGAGATAAATGTTCCTTTGTGTTTAAAACAGAGCAGTCAGGGAGGATCTGGTGACTGGTAGTTGTTCTATCTTTCAGCAGAATCTATAAGGACACACGGAAGGAAGATTCAGAAAAGCCAAGGCACAAGTGACGAGATCTCCTAACAGCATCGCATGACATCCTGAATGCAGATATCTCTATATTTTTTAAGGCCATGAGTCAAAAAATTCTTTGTGTAAAGCAATTTACATTGCTCTGTTTTACAACTGGCAAAGTTCTGACTGAGCTAATGATTTTAGACTTTTGGGAGTTTAACAGTACCTAAGCCCACTAGACACAATTATCATGAAAGGATCATATTTGCTAAAATTTCAAAGGTGTGCTCAACCAAGGCCAAGAATGCAAAAGAATAAAAAATATTCTATTAAGCTGATAAGAGCAGATTCTACACCTGATCTTAGCCAAAGAGAGGAAAAATAAAAAGAATCAGGATAACTTATTAACAAAGGTGGAAAAATGGGGAACTCTCGGGTTCAGGGCTTCTGGTCAGAGGAAGTAGGACCTAATACGAAATGGCAAGACTCTGGATTTACACCTGAGGACAGGTAGCATATGTGGACTGAGCAGAAATCCAATGCATTGCTGATGCAAAAGTACATGGGGACACAGTACTGAGGGACCTGCTGCAAAGCTCACTTGCTTTATCATCCGGCAGTGCTGATGGCTATGGGACACGATGGCCAGGTTTAGCCACAGACAGTGGTGCAAGTCGGTGGGTTATACCTGGCAGGTCACAGAGCATGAAGGTTAGGGCACACATTACCAAAATCAGGCCGAGCATGTTTGTTTCTGTGGAGGGATATTTAATCGCTCTATATTCTCAGCCAGTCTTATTTTCTAGAGCCTTAATTTCCTCAATTGTAAAACTGAATGCTTAAAATCTTATGTGTTGTTATGGAAATTAAATGTGGTAATAGATGTAAAATTTTAGTGCAATGTTTGGCACGTGGGAAAGGCTGCCATCATTTTTATTCTTCATCTCATTATTCATGTTATCATAACTAGTATGACTGTGAGTGAGAACAGGAGAGGGGGAATAGCTTTAGCTACCATTGCTCCATTCTTCCTCATCTTCTTTTACTATATTATTAATTTTGAACACCTGAGATTTTCAAGGTATTTTCTTCTCTGTAAAATATATTTGTGTAGAAATACATTTACGCAGAAAGCAATTGGTCAGCTATGAAGCAGCCTCAGGTAAGATGATGTCACTGTGTGCTACTCCATATTGTTTTGTGATATTTGCCTTTAGTGCTCTGATTTGGTTCTCATGGGTTTAGCTCTCAAAAGTCTTAGAAACAATGGGGACACTTAAAAATGCAGATTTCTGGGTCTTTCCATCAAAGAGGCTAATTCAAGGACTCCAGCAGGAATGAGACTGAGCCTTTGGCCAGTAAGCCTTTCTGTGGTCACCCATGCGGGTGAACTGTGGCTGTCCTGGCAGTGGCACCGCTCTGATGTGTACCTAATCTGAAGTCTGCCATGGCCGCTGGACCTGCAGATTCTGGTTGGTCCTGAAGCAATGCTTGGTGACGGCTACCATGAGAGCTGTGGCCCACTGAGCATCGTCATTTCTATTTGTAGCTGAGTGGAGCTGGCAGCAGGCACAGGCTAGCAATCGCTTCCAACACACCCCTTGTCAAAGCACATACTGTTTCTGCAGCTGGCACCTATTCCCTGTACATCCCAATTATAACAGTGTTACTGAGACTTATGACAGTCACACATTTCATCACCTTGGGGAACTGGGCAGAGCAGGTTTGCTATGGCATGCATGCCCAGGTCCCTCCCTTGCACATATTCATCATTCCTTAGGAATCTTGTTGGTCTTGCTTTGTACTGTTTGCTTCTCCTAAGTGGGGATGTTTGGAGCCCAGAACAGGTCAGAGATTATGTATACTCTTCAGGCTGGGGAGCTGCAGTTGTGCCTGGTGTAAAACACTGATTTTTAGAACAATTATTAAAATAGTCACGGCTGTGAAAATCATGACAATCACTGTACTTCATTGTCCTTGTCATTTGCTGTGTAGAAATGACTCAGCAAACCATCCCTACTCCCAGATGCACCTTGAGGACTCACTATATTTTATGTAGCTGTAGGATGCATTTCATATTCCTTCTGTTATGAAAAGCTTTCATAACATAACTTTCTATAGCTTTTTCTATATATGAGAAGATAAAAGTTTTAATATATGTATATATATATATATATATATATTCTATTTTAGTAAACTGGTTATAAAAATTGGATAGCAGTTTACTGCACAAAAAAGCATGTATCAATTGTAGCCATCATTTTTGTTAACTGTTGCAAGTTTATTACATTTTAATAGATATGATTAAGCTAGATATATTAAAATATACCAACATTTTTCTTCAAAAACTATTCTGACCTATATGTTGGGTTGATAAATGCTAGTCTTCATAACTTCTTTGTTATATGTGTTATATGTTAGTTGTAGCTAGGAAAAACAGCAACTCCTGATAGTAAAATCTTGGTGAACAAGTGGATGACAACGAACACAAATAAGAGGAATGGCTGGCTGACGTAAATTTTCTTCTAAATCATTTATTTATTTATTTATTTATTTATTTATTTATTTATTTATTTAGTACAGGGTCTTACTACATAGCTTGGACTCATAGGTTCCTCCTGTTTTCAGGCTCCCCAGCACTGGGATTATAGGTGAGTACCATCACTTGCAGACTCTGTTGCTGGCTCAGGGTGCTCGGGGAGTGGGGCCAGAATGGCATGTGGTGCCAGGGACTGAACGCTGTCCTTGTGCTTGCCAGGCAGGCACTTAGACCACCTAGCTACCTCCCTTGCCCGGCAAATGTAAATCTTGACAATAAATACAATATTAGCAATGTTAGAGACATAGCAGATCTTCCTATGTAAGTCTGTAGCAGAATATCTCACTTAAGAGTACAGTTTTATCTTGTGAAAATGCACAAAAATAATAAAATACCATATTTGAGTGTTCTGTGTCCCATAACTCAAGAGAAATAGAAGTATGATTTGGAAGAAATTTTTTAAGTGGCCACAACTTTATTGAAGAATGAAAATCCAACTTTATGTGGAAAAGTTCTGATATGAGAACTACCTTGAATCCAACTTGATTTAACAATAGTTTGATGTAACTGTAGGATGCATTTCATACTCTCTGTTATGAAGAGCTTTGAGGAGCTGAATGCAGAGTTAATTAACAAAAATGATGGCTATAATCGATATATGCTTTTTATGTGCACTAAATTGCTACCTGATTTTTATAACCAGTTTATTACTGAATATCTTGATTACTGACATATGTAATTCTAATGGTATATTTACTAAGACTTTTATCTTCTTGTATATGGTAAAAGCTATACAAATTATTTGATTAAGAAATTATTCTTCAAAAATTGTGAAGAATAATTTGTGTAAAAAGTGATTGATTTTTTTCTCCTATGCTACCAAGACTGAGAGTAAATGTATCTTAAAATGATAAGTGAAAGATTTAACTTCAAAATTTGTGTTTCCAGAACAATCCCTAAAAGAAGGAAGGAATGGGGAAGGGTGGAGAGAAAACTTTAAAATCCAACAAAGCCTACAGTGTTTGTGAGGGTGGCACGTGAATGGCTGTGCCAGTGTTGGCGAGGCTGCAGTGCTTTTCAAGACCCTAGAATTCCACGATTAATCCTAGCTATAGCACAGTGCCCAGGAGGAACAAACAACTGATGTGAGAGGCTTCTCAGAACTGCCTCAGACACAAAGCTTAAATGACATGACAAGGCAGCTCCAGGTTAACCCGGGTCACAGAGGGTAGAGCTGTGGAAGACTGGTGACACGTACTGATGTGACGTAAATTTCCTGTTGAACTGCCACACAGGCTCAGACAGAGGCATGCCTGAAAGAGTCTATTGATATGGTCATGAACCAGGAACTCATAAGCAGTCTCCTCCTAAAACTTACACATTTGATGAAGTCATTTCTTACAAGATAGTAGATATCACTCATTTCCTTTTTATCTCTGAAAACATTGATAGATACTTTTCTTCCTTAGAGTTTATTTTTTACCATGATACTACACAATTATAATATTTCCACTTTTAACCATTTTAATTGTACTTAGTGGCATTAAGAACACTCAACGTTGCTATGTCACTATTACTGACATTAATCTCTGAAACTCATTGTTCCAAACAGGAACTTTGTATCTCTTAAACAATAACTCTTCATTTAACTCCTCAAAAAAGTTAATTTTATAATTAATCATCTAAGGAACTATTAATTAGAGGATACATAGTGTTCCTCGAAAGTTGAGACATTTAATTATGGTTATCTTAGGAAAATTGACAAACATTTATTACCAGCTGAAAAATGTGGTTGTTTATGAGTTCCAGGAGGGGAGGACAAAACCTATCACAATATTTAAAAGATATCTGTAAAACAAGGAGCATTGAAATCTGAAGGGAGTCTCTCTACCTCCACAATATGTGCTCATTAAAATAATCCAGATTTGGTTGGACATATTTTTTGTGTGTAACTATCTAGTTACTTGGGTTAACTAACACAGTCAATATTGGCCTATGGCTAACATAGTCCATGGTCTGGCTTATATTATTAAGGTACTGGCTCACAGGTAACAACAATATTAATTAATCACAGAAGTTCTTCCACAGAGACTGGGGCCTCTAATTTATCGTATTTGGGGTTTTTAATGACTCTAGTTCAGGTATGAATTTAAAATGTTACTAATATTGATGAAAAATATTTAACATTATTCTACTCTAAATTACTGTAAGTTTGTACAATGTAAATGTTTTTGTAAAAATAACAGTGCCATTCTTATCTGTGTTTCTTGGCAGTAAAATCTAAACAAATCTAGTTTAATTAACATACACACTCTTCTGTAGAATGTATACAGAAAAGTTAAGAGATATTTATATCAGAGAAGTCCTTTTTCAGGCAAAGTCTGTACCATTTTCTGTGAGTTAATTTTTTATTTATTTAAAAAAATGTCTCAGGGTTAGTCAGATGCTCAGCGGATTAAAGTGCCTTCTTAGTTAGAGCACAGGGACTGGGATTTGGTCCCTGGAATGCAGTGCCACCCCCTGCCCCTGGAAGATGCTGAGATGGCAATTGAGACTGGAGTGGTGGCACACGCCTGAGATCCCAGTGCTTGGGAGGCTGGAAACAGGAGGATCACTATGAGTTCAATCTAGCAATGAGACCCTGAACACTCTGTAGACCCTGTACTAAATACATTAAATAAATAAATAAATAAATAAATAAAAAAATAAATATATGTCTGTCTTTTCTTGCTGAGCATTAATACTTCTCCATAACCTTATTGTTCTATAATTTTGCCATGCTGTGTCTAGATTGGATCTATTTTTAGCTCTGCTTCTTATATTTTAAATACTGGAAAATTTTCAGCTATTTTCTTTTCAAATATAATAGTTTATCTCTCATTTTCATTGGTGTACCATATTAACTGATTGCTACATTGTGAGTTGACTGAATGTTCTAATTAATTGAATTTCTCTGTGATTATATTAATATAGAGATTTTTGAACATTCAATACATTCCTTTTAAAATTTCTAATTGGTTCACTTCTATTCAACTGTTCATTAAAGATAAAGTTTTTTTTTTATTCTTTTGGAGCTACTGGGGACTGAACACACAGCTTTCTCAATCAGCTACATCCCTAGACCTTTAAAGATTCTCTTCATTTTAAGTCTGGGTCTTGCTAAATTGCCTATGTTGACTCCAACTTGCTCTTTTCCTTTCTCATCCTTCCAGAGTAACCTGGGCTTAAGGATTTGCACCAAACTTTTTCAAGTATCGGTTTTATTGCTCACTTTCTTAGTTCTGTGTCCTGGGAGCTATGGAGTGTTTTTCTCCCAATTTCTTTTGAGTCACTGTGCTTTCTACCTTGCCTTTCAGTCTGTATCCTCACGACTTCACGGGCTGTGGTTGGAAAGTGGCTCTCCCAGCCTTGCGCCACTGACAATAGACTCCTGTGGTTTTCCGAATTTGGAAAGTTCACACCTTACTTAGGTCTCATGTAGCAGAGTTCTACCAGTGTCCTCTCACGGGCCAGCATTCCAGTTTAATAAGGCAATAAAAATTTTAGTTTTCATATAAAAATATTAATGCTTCTTTTTTCTAAATATTTTATTCATTTATGTATTTGGTGCAGTGTTTTTGTGCTATGTAGCTTGGACTTAAATTGATCCTTTTGTCTCAGCCTCCATGGCTCTGGGATTATAGGCGTTGTATGCATACGTCACCACACCCAGATCTGTGGCTGGCACAGCATGTAGTATCAGGGATCGAACTTAGGTCCTTGCATTTGCCAGGCAGGTGCTTAGACCACTGAGCTACCTCTCCAGTCCGGCAGCTTCTTGATTCTCTACCTAAAACTGAGCAGATCCAGCTATTGAGCATCTATTATATTTTTGAATATGTTTTGCCTTGCAATGAATTTACTCTAAAAATTTATTGCGATTTTTGGATTGGAAGTAGGAAAATTTAAGATGTGATCTTGCAATGTCAATTTGCCAATTGCCATTTAGATCCTTTTGTAGGCTATCAGGGAAATGAATGTTCAAATCTGTTTTTCAACTTGAAGTTTGACTTCATTTTTGACCTCAACATTTAATCATGTTTTTTTGTGTGCTCTAGCTTGAAAGCTGGGATGTGGATCAATTGACTTAGTTCAGGGTCCTTCAGTTTTTAAGTGATTATTTTGAACAAAGAGATAAAAGAGACATGACTGATCTGAGGCCGTGTGTTCTCTAAAAGCTAGAGAATTCACAAGTACTGATATAGAGTCTATCATTTTGATATTTGATCTACTTATGCATAAGCAGTTTTTGCCTAGAATGATTTGGATAATTATTTCAGTTTTCCATTTTGATTTGCTTATATAGAAAAAAAATCTAGGAGGAAAAATGGTTGGTGGCATACATGACAAGTCTAAAAAATGGAAATAGCCACAATGATCTGTGAAAAATGTACAAGTGCTTAGCTTACATTTCAAGTGGATCTGAGCTCTACGTCACTGACTTTGCAAAGTTTTTTGGTATATTTCCTTTGCTAATGAGTTGTCACAAGTGCTTCATTTCAACAATCAATAACAGTATAAATTACATTATCTTTGTAAGATTCAAAAGCAGTTGCCTCTGCTTGAAATATTAAGCCTGTGAATCATTAATAAAAGCTTGTATAATAATTAATTTGTAGTAAGTACAATGAAGTATAAGGATCACTTTTATGAAATAAATCTAAGAGTGATGCTTTGTTAAGCTGCCAAGAAAATTCAAGTATTCCCCCATAATTGCATGAATGGTATAGAAATCCTTGACAACAGCGTACAGCTGTTGCGCCATTTTAAAATTAAATGTTCAGCCAAATGTCAGCAAATTCGGTGAAATGAAACTGAAAAATGTTCATGCCCTTAGTTATTTTTCATTAATTCTTAAAACCTCATTTTGACGAAGACATTGCTTTAGTCACTTTCTCCTGAGATGCAGTACTCAGCACCTGCAGATTGCAGAGAAGAGGGGTGTACTCTGGCTCACAATGGGCAGATAGTCCAGCAGCTCCGAGGCAGGATGGCACGACACAGGGGCGTGTCAAAAACTAGCTGCTCACCTCGCTGCAACCAGGAAGCAGAACTCAGGAAGGAGCCAGAAGGGCGACGCTGTGGAGTCATCCCTGTCAGGCCGGCCTTGTCCACGGGGCTTCATCTCCTAGCAGCAGGCCACTATGCTCCTTCTATGGTCCAGTCAGCTTCTGAGGGTCTCTCCTACTATTGCCTGAAGCTTGAGGGCCCAGCTATATGCAAACCATAACAAATAGAATTAATCCATATCTTACTTAAAGGAAAAATACTCTGTGAAGAGCAAAGGAGGAGAGAAGCAGGCAATGCTTTGCAATGGATGTGCATGTAGAGGATATCTAATCCAAGAGGGGACAGAAAAATAGGCATTACAGAAACATTTCATTTTCTCTCCTTGAAAAAGAGTATGGGGAATTGTCAAAATATTCATGTACACTCCTAGGAGAAAATATTTGATGCTTTAAGCTTCATTTGGCACACTATGAAACTCTACCATGCACAATGGACATTTTTCATGAGTTGATTGAACTAAAAGATGCCCTGCCACTGAATGTAAATGTATAGGATATTTTAACCTAGGTTCTATGCAATATTTTTTTTTTCTGAGACAGCAGATAATTAAAGATTTACAAAGGGATGATGCACACAACTTTCCAAATTAATGTTCTATTAATTTTTTTTTTTTTTGTCTTTTTGAGACAGGGTCTCACTATGCAGTTCAGGCTGGCCTTAAGCTCACTTTGTAGCTCAGGCTGGTCTTGAACTCACAACAATCCTCCTGCCTCAGCCTCCCTAGTCCTGGGATTACAGGCATGCGCCACCACGCCCGGTTCTATTAATTTTTTTAAGTGGGACAATTGCTGAACATGGTTATTTTGCAATTTCCATGACCCCCAAGTAGGTTGTATTATAAAAGCACTGATATATTGAGAAAATTCAAGGGAAATGTATAAACATGACTTTATATATATTTTCTAGCAAGAGGTAAGTATAATATCATGTATGCGCCTTGTACGATACCAAAACATGAAAACAGTTTGCAATGTAATAATTTATCAAATCCATCTTGTTAAGGTGTCTTAAAACTGTCTCATTGATATTTGTACTTCAATAAAAAAAATAAATAAAAAGAAACTTTCTGACCAACTCTCAATATTTTTATTGGAAGTACTGACTCATGTTTCATTATTACTAGTATTGTCTCTTGTATATGTTCACAGTATATGTTTTTTGAGACTAAAATATTAATGTTTTATGTTCTCAACTATGTGATGCATAATGAATGTCAGTGGAAAGATAAATAAATAATATTATATCTTCTAGTGGAGAAATTAGGTGTGCATAGTTTAGTAGCTTTTGCCCAAGCTCAGACATTTCTAAAGAAATTTGAAAGCTCTGTAAACAAATATGACCTTGTACAGAGATTGACTCAATTTTTTCATCTAAGGAGTGAGAATGTTAAAAATCTTTCTGATTAATCTTACATTAAGAATACTATTAGCTAAGTAGTTCAGTTTGAATACCTTCTGTACATTATACCTAGATTCTCTTTCTGATTCTTTATTTAGTGTATATTTGACTTTGATTAGGGACATCAAGCTTAAATGTACAATAGCATTTCCCTAAATGATTTTGATCTTCTGAAGGGCTTGAACAAGAATTTTTAACCCAAGAAAAGCTGAGCATATATGTTATTACTCTGAATAATAATCATAAAATAATGTATTGCTTACAGTAACACAATAATTTCCAGATTGCTAACAGCTTTCATTGCTGTGAGGTGCTAATAGATTTTAAACAGTAATCATTTCATTCTAAAATTACGTTCATATACTTTATAGAATAAAATCTTTATAGAATAAAATCTTTATAGAATAAAGATTTTGTTTCTTGATCTGATATCAATATCCAAACCCTAAGAACCCAATTTCATATATTTTTTCTTTTAAAAATTTAGTTAAAATTGTTTAAGTCATTTGGAAGAGATACTCAGTATACCTAGTGTATTACTATATAATTCAGGAGGTAATACATTATACATACAATTAGAGATACAACATATTTCTTATCTCCACCTCTCTGAGGAAACTGCTCCTCTGAATTTTTATATAAAGTTTCTGTACATTTAGGTTTATGTTGTATGTATAGCTTAATATTTCTGCATATACTACTAAACTGAATGCACATATCAACTCACTGTTTTTATGTTTAATGTAAATAAGTGAGAGTAATGTAATTTGATAAATGTACCTCCACTTTTGTTTCCTGCACTAGATAAAGGTGTCCCTATTGACTAATATCCTCTCTTGTATAACAACATGAACCATTCTAATTTTCAGTGTTATAAATAATGGTGTCATAAACAGTCCTAAATTAATAGCCTTGTGACTCTGTTGAAGTTTACCTGTTAGAAATGGATTTTCTGGGCCGTAGAATATTTTATTTTCAACTTAGCTAACAGTTGTCAAATGTTTCTGAAATCTCTGACATCAACGTACATCGTCTCTAGCTGTGAATCTTTCTACTTCTCTATATCTTTGCCAACTCTTGATATTGCCATATGACTTTTTTCTCAAGGAGTAAATGTGAAATGTGGTTCTCGTGGGGTTTTAAGTGACGCTGCTTACATAGGTGAAAAAGATGAGCCTTTTAAAATGTGCTGGCTGAATTGTTACTCATTTCTCCTCTTCTGTGAGATCGTTAGTTGATGTTTTTAGCCCTTTTTCTTTTTGGTATTTATCTTGTGTTTATTAATTTATATACAGATACAAATTATTTAGTAGTTCTATATGTTACCTTTTCTGTTCCTGGTTGTCTATTTTCATGGAGAATTTGGCTATTTTATTTATTTCATTTTTTTGATTTTCTTTAAATGAATATGTAGGTTTTGGGAGGAACTTTTTTCACTATGCATATTGTCTCTAAGTTTCACTCATTTAGTAGCAGGTCTCAGTACTTTTTCTCATAAAATATTTCTTTCTGTGTCACCTCATTCAGTGAAGGAGATAGTGTTCATTTCACTCTTTTTGTTAAAGTGCAATTTTTTTGTAGATGTATGTATTCAATTGTTTTGGACACATACAGCACTTATGAATGCTGTTGTTGAGTTATCTAATAAGGGTTAAATTTTTGAGAATTAAAAAACAGTTTTCCAAAATACTGCAAAAGTTGACTTCTTTATCAGAAATTTTTGAGAGCCCCAAATTTTCCAAGTATTGATCAGCACTTGTTACTGTCTTTTTATGACAGCCCTCCTAGAGCGTGTGAAGTGATGGTTCACTGTGGCTGTCTTTCAATTCTCTCATTACTAATGATGTTTAACAATTTTTCACACACTACCCAGTCATTTGCCTATCTCCTTTCATGAACTGTCTCCTTGAATACTTGATCTAATTTTTAATTTGATTGTCTTTTTATTGTTGAATTTTAGTCATTTTTCTGTTTTGAATACATGCCGTTTATTGTCAATGTGACTTGTAAAAATCTTCCCTTTCTTCTATTTTGTTGTTCTTACTGTTATTATGTATATTTGTTAGTCTTTTGTTCTGTGGTACTGAGATGGAGCTGAAAACGCTGGGCATGAGAAGCATGTGCTCTGAGGCTGAGTTATTCCTGCTACCCCGCCAGTTTTCTTTTTACCTATAAGTAAATTTTTACCTCAGTATGCATATGTGCTGTGGAAGTGAGCACTATATATTTCTGTATGAATTTTAAGGAAAGATTTATTAGTAAAATGACATTGAAACTTTGTCTCAGCATTATATGTTTAGTAATATATTCTCTTGTCAAAGATCTAAAATTCATTTTGAGAGGGATATAAATAAAGGACTGTTTTATAGTGAAAAAAATGTATGTATATACAAGATACTTAGGATAGATATATAGCTACTTACTCACAGTTCAAAGAGAAGAAACGTTTGTACTAACATTATTTAGACAAGGTATCAGGTCTACATCTTGTCCTCTGATTACTATGAAGACAACAATATGCAATGTATTATTTATTGTGACTGTCATAATAACCTGTTTTAAAACTGTTTCATTGCTATTTTATCTTTTTTCCCATTAAAATGAATAAAAGATTAAAAAAATCATTTTGGTTATAACTCAACTTTCTACATATTCAAACATATATGGGCAGGACCAGAAAATTAGCTTGGCTCACTAAGCACCTGCTTAGGCAAGTTCAGGGACCAGGGTTTAATCTCTGGCACCACATGCTGCATCAGCTCCATCCCTGAGTGCACTGAGCCAGCCACTGAGTCTGGACATCTCATTCACTAAATGAGGAGATGCTTGTAATGCCAGTGCTGGGGAGGGTGAAGATGGGAGGATCACTACAAGTCTAAGTTGCATAGCGAGACCCTATACCAATACATTAAAAAAAAATCTGTGTCTTTCCTTTTTTTTTTTCTATTCTTTTCCTTTCTTTCTTCCCTCCCTCCCTCCCTCCTTCCCTCCTTCCCTCCTTCCCTCCCTCCCTCCCA
>PVKA01016415.1:0-47981 GCA_004027165.1 Ctenomys sociabilis
GGTGGGCAGGTGGGCAGGTGGAAGGGTGGGCAGGTGGGCAGGTGGAAGCATGGGCAGGTGGACAGACACCATGCCGCTGTTTATAGTTTTTCCCTGCCCCTCGAGACTTTCCCCTCTGAGGATCCACTTGTGAAACTTGAGAGTGCGATTCACCTCCCAGTCCCCCCTTGAAGTCACTCAGAAAGACCCGAAGAAGGGCGGTGGCTTCCACACTGGGCGCAATTCCTATACTCACCACCTGGCGACTTTCCTGTGTCACAGGTAAGGGCACATTCCCCACAAGACACTGCTGGCTTCATTCCCAGCTGCGGGTTTGGGTTCCTTCAGCCACCCACCTCTTCTGACCGGCTCCCTGCCAATGTGGGGGCCACAGGGGCTGCTCAGCTCGCTAGAACAACTCAGTGCACTCAGGGGGTGCTCTGTCTTCGTCTCCCTCTGCTGGCTCTTCTGTTTGCTGTGGTTTTGGCTACCTGTGTATTTCAAAACTATTTAATTGAAAATTGCAGAAACACTTAATCCATACGTTTTACACTACATGTGCCTCTTCCTTGTGTGATGAGATCTTGCTCTGTCCTGCGTCCCTCACCGAGGGTGTGAATCACCCCTTGGCTTCCTGTATGCATTCTGTATAACCCACCCGCCCATTAATCATTTAGTAAGTGTCTCAGTCACTCTTCTCTCATTGCTGGGACAAATACCCTACATCCAAAATGAAGGAAGGAAAGGCTTATTCAACCCACAGTTACTGGAGGCTTCAGTCCATACTCAGCTGGCTCCGAGGCAGAGCGGCCCACGGCAGAGAGCAGCCTTTCATGGCGGAGGCAAAGAGCAAGAGCACAAGGAGGAGTAGCAGCGGCAGTGGCAACAGAGAGCCACAGAGTCTCCCTTATGTTGCATTCAGGCTGTCCACCCCAGGCTGGGTGTAGTCCTCATACCCATAATCCCTGGAGCACATATACCCATAATCCCAGCAGCACTCACACCCATAATCCCAGTGGACCATGAGTTAATCACACACTCTACAAGTCCACCCCATGACTGCATGAGGCTTTGAGGGGGACAACTAGACACAAACAATAATGGTCGGCATCATGGTTATCAGGCGACCAGCATCACAGTTATGCCTGCACAGCACCCTAACACTGTGGCAGGGGCCAGGGAGATGGCTCAGTGGAATAAGCACTCCCCTGGCAAACGAAAGGGCCTGAGTTCAATCTCTGGTTCCACCAAAAAAACCAACCAAACAAACAATAAAACCAACACTGAGGCAATGCCTGTATCACCCTCTTACTTTATCTTATCAATCAGGCATTGTGTCGTATCACACCAGCACAAGAAGGGTGAGTATAGTATAGTGTAGTACAGTACAGTACAGTACAGCACAGTATAATGGGGTATTTTGAGAGAGAGAGAAAGAAACCATATTCACATAACTTTCAATATAATTGTGTTATTACATTATTATTGCTAATGCTTTACTGTGCCAAATTTATAAATTAACACGGTCAGTCAGTCAGACACACACACACTTCAGTACTACCTGTGCATCTGATACTGGGTGTCTGGATGTGCCGACTCTTTACCCCTGCACATGTTCCCAGGTGTAAGCTCCCCTCTGGGAACCCAGGACAAAGACCAGACACCTTCATTAAAAGGAAAAATGAGGTGCTCCTTTGAATACATTTCCTTCCTTCTTATATCACGTTTGGGTCTCTTCCCTGGTTAAAGGCCAAAGCTGAGGAGGGGGAAGAAACAGACAAAGAATAATTTCGATGGAAAGAAGTTGTTTTGCCTGCGTTTTATTAATCTCTCCTTTCAAGGGCCCAATTTTTTTTTGGAGGGGGGAAACCACTTTTCTTCCACTCTCAGCCCGCTGAGGTGTGCAGGGCTGAGGACATGACCCAGGCCTGGTGAGTGAGAGTCCAGACCCTGTCCACAGAAACACCCTCCTTCCACCGTTACTAAGAGTGCTACGGGCGTTTTGATGCTAGCTCTTATGTGGTCATGAGATCAGCAGGGATGTTCTTGTCCACATGTGAAGGCACACAACAGATGGGGGTAGGAGAGTCACAGAGGCCAGGTCCTGCTGGCACAAGTCTATCTGCTTCTTTCCAGGCGTTTCAGTCCTGCATTCAAAGAAAGTTTCCCTCATTTTCTATAAAGCCCAGTAATTTTACTTGAACTTGATGTTGGTCATTCTAGACCACTATTTTCAGGACACAACATATGATTTTGACTCTTAATTTATAGAAAAAAAATTCATAACTTTAGCTTTGATTTTTGGTTCATTTTTCCTTCAGGGATTCCCTCACCTGTTGTTCCTCCCTTGGCTCTCAGCAGTGTTTCACCTTCCCTCCTATCTTTCGCCTCGCCTGACTCCTTTTGCTTTCCCTCAACCTCCTCCTCTTGTCTCTTCACAGCTCTGAAGCAGCTATCTGATCACCAGTTCCCACTCCTCATCTTTGAATGAAGCCGCAGGGCTGTCGCTGGGCCCAGGACTGTTTTCAGACGCATAGCTCCAGGCTCAGCCAATGGCCTCCTTCCCTTCTGCCCAGTTTGTGCCTATCTCTCGCTCAGCTCTCTGTTTCTATCCCACCCACCCATTCCCTGCCCCTCACCTGGAAACGCTTCACTCACCATCCTGCATGCAGGACTTAAATTCTCAGCACAGCTCTTCCTCTCTCTCTAGTCTCACCCTGAGCATTCACACCCACCGGGGTTCAAATCTTGGCTCTGTTATCTTGGTCATAGTGATTCATTTGTGAGGGCCTCAGTTTCCCCCTCCACAAGGCAGGACTAACGATGGTCCCGATCTAGTAGCTGCAGAGTTTTGACCAGATAAAAATGCTCTGAGCAGTGCTTGGCCCTAGATGTTGGCAAATATTAGCATCACTGCCACTCTGGCTCTTATCTGCCATGAAGGAAGTGTTTGAGAAAGCTCTCAGCTGAAAGGTTGGTGTTTGTAAAGCTCGATTAAATTGTGAGGTATGAAGAGGCACTGTTGTATAATTTTTTTCTTTTCCTTTTTTTTTTTTTTTTGGTGGTACCAGGGATCAAATTCAGGATCTTGCTAGGCAAGCATTTATTCCACTGAGCCATGTTTCCTGTTACTGAGTCAACCAGCTCCCCACCAGCCAAGATGAAAAGCCATGTATCACAGCAATAGGGGGGCATTTCCGGTCAAGCTTGGCATCACCCACCAGCCTGCAAGACCTTTTCCCTCTGCAAATATGCCAGTGTCCTCCAAGGACTCACGTCCCAGCTACTTCCGCCCCCCACCTTCTGCACACCACCTGGCTCTGTGGCCCCGCACTCCACATGGTGAGCTCTACCCTCTCTACCTTCCCCAGGAGTGTGGGCTGTCTCAGGAGTTCACCTCCTCACACAGCCATCTCCTGAAGACTCCCATCCTCCCTTCTAAGGTGATTTGTCACCAGCTAATTGAGTGATGGGAAGGACCTCTTCACAAACCAAGAGGACTCACAGGGCTCCATTCAAAAGCCTGTGAAAAGCAACCTTTATTTTCCCTGAATAACATAAAACTGTCATTAATCATCCTTGCCCTGAGCGACCTCCTTGCTTACTTTGCCTTGTACCTTTAACATAAATCACAAGGCTTGGGGTGCATATTTGGGGTAGATGGTCAGTGATGTCCCAAAGAGTTTTGCCCCCCTTTATATGATACTATACAACATACATTGTGGTTTCAACTTATTTACATTTTTAAAATTTCATAGAACTGGGCAGGGGTCTTTCTAACTCAAAAGTCCCTTCTTCAGGAACAACACAGTACAATTCCCATGGCACTACTCAGCTCCACTACCAAATTCTGAACTTACTACCTGGGGCGAAGAATTTGCCACTGAACAGAGGACAGCAGCCGTGTCTAGGAAAACAATCTCCATAATTGCAGGCCCATCAGAAAACAGACTGAAATTATATGTTGAAGCACAGTGGAAATTTCCTCCTGCATGTTTTATGTAAACAAGTTCATTTGTTCATTCAATGAATCCGCAGTTCTTCAAAGGCCCTGTTTATAGTAAAAGAAAGAAGCAGAAAAATTTGGATTGGCAGGCAGCCAGCTCTACACCTACAGAACTGTCGAGCTGTTAGAGCGACGTTCGGACCCTCAGATGTTTATGTTGAGATGGGCTTGTGAGCCAAAAATAAAATATTGTTTTTGGACATGTCAGCCAGATATGTAAGCAATGGACACACATCTTCAGAGACAAAAAGGCCAGTATTTTGCAAAAGGGCAGTACTGAGCTGGTGACAGACCTCAGACCTTGTACAGGCCCTGTGAAGACTCCGAGCCCTTATGTCTAGTGAGCAGCACACAGATGCTTTCACATTCGGCAGCATTAAAGGAAGAGAAGGTACCTGGGTCAAGACCTTGACATAGAATCAATGCTCTCTTTTCTAGGACCTCAAGGAAAAATACCTACTCACCCAAAGCCTAAAAGTTCAGTGTTTTGTGTCACCACTTGCAAGAGCTCATAAGAATCAGACTGTAGCTTCAAGGGAGGGTCCATGAGAAACCGGATTTGTATCAGTCAAGATTCTTTGGTGACAAGTGGCGGAACATGCAACTCAAGCTGGAAGGAACCAACCAAGGATGTCATTGTGTCTCAGTCACTCTTCTCTCATTGCTGGGACAAATACCCGACACTCAAAATGCAGGAAGGAAAAGCTTATTCAGCTCACAGTTACTGGAGGTTTCAGTCCATATTCAGCTGGCTCCAAGACAAAGCACACATGGCAGAGAGCAGCCTTTCATGGCGGTGGCAAAGAGCAGAGAGCAGAGGGAGGGGCAGCAGCAACAATAGCCATAGAGAGCAGGTCTGTCTCCCTTATGCTGCATTCAGGCTGTCCGCCCCAGGCTGGGTGTTGCACTCACCCATAATCCCAGCAGCACTCACACCCATAATCCCAGTAGATCATGAGCTAAGCACAAACTCCAGAAGTCACCCCATGACTGCATGAGGCTTTGATGGGGGACAACTGCATACAAATAATAATATTTTACCCTGGGATCCCCAAAGACTCATGCACATCCCTTTTTACAAAAGGCATCTTAGTCCATCTATAAGAGTTGCCAAAGTCCCAGCAGTTTCAGCATTGCTGAAAAGTTCAAGTCCCAAGTCTCCAAGGTCCAAGGCAAACTCTAAGCTGTGAGCCCCTGTACAAAAGAAAAGTTAAACACTTCCAACATTCAATGGCACAAGATAAACATTACCATCCCAAAAGGTACACACAGCAGGATTCCAAGCATTGAGACCGAAGTAAGTCCAAAGTCCAGCAAGGCAAACATTAAATCCTGTAGGTCCATGTGGAACATTTGAAGCAATCTGTGGCAAATTGTGAGCTCCATGTGGCTCCGCCCCTATGGCACTCTCGGTGGTAGCTGTCATGGCTTCTGTCTTAGGCCAGCTTTGCTCCCTCTTTGCAGTTTCCCTTTGATGATCTATGTTCCTGGCTTTCCCAAACTTCTGAAGTTTCCACTGAATAGGCTTCTCACGCACAGCTTTACACTCTGCCCTCTCAGGGGCACACTCCCTGGCCTCCCAGGCCTTCTTTTGAAGTTGAGGTGGAGCCTTCTGAACCTCAGAACTCCCACATTCTGCATGCATGTAAAACCAAGGTCTATTGCAAGCTGGAGCAGTCGCCAGATTTTCTTCTCTGTTGGCTGTAGGGGTCGAGTTCCTGGATCACTGAGCACTCTGACTCTGATTCCAAGGAACAAATTCTCTATGCCAGCACTGGAACTTCGTGTAGCCACCTCCACCTGGAATATGGTGCTGTGCAGCTTTGTCTCCAAGGAAGAGTCCCCTACCCTTGCAATTCTGAGGCTGCACAGGGTGGAGACCTGCCACCTCCTGTGAGTCTTCAGTCCACCCTTTCCATTCTCTGGTTCCTTCTGGGCAATGGAGATACTCTCAGCTCTGTCTTTGCAGTCCACAGCTTTACTGGATCTTCCTTTCTGGCCAAACTCACAACATTTTAAATCATCCTGCTGGGCTCTTTGCTTTTGATTCTCAACATAAATCCAACTAAACGCCCCCAACAATAGCCATGCCACTGCCTCACTATTTGGCTGCTTTGAAATGTCTTTTGCCAAATTAATCAGTCCATTGCACTTAATCTAAGTCTCAGGCAAAGTCTCTAGACATGAGCAAAATGCAGACAAACTATCAGCTAAGCCACAACACAAAGCATCCAGAGACCAACAAGTAATATAGTCTTTCTTCTCAATAGGCACCTCCACAGCCTGGTCTTTATAGGCAGAATTTCTTTCTTTTTTTTTTTTTTTTTTTTTTTGTGGAACCAGGGATTGAACTCAGGTCCTTGCACTTGCCAGGGAAGTGCTTATTCCATTAAGCTATCTCTCCAGCCCCCAATAGGCAGGATTTCTATCAGTGTTCTGGTCTACTGAGCTCTGACCAGAATTTCCCAAATAGAACAGCTGAAGCTGCTCCAGCGTTTCTCTTACAGGCGACATCTCCAAGTCTTATCTATCTCTTCCCATAAGCCATTCCAAAAGCTTGCAATCAGCATTGTCAGGTTTAACCACAGCAATTACTCCACTCTCAGTACCAAATCCTGTCTGTTACTCTTCTGTCATTGCTGGGACAAAGGCCTGACACTCAAAATGAAATAAACAAACATTTATTTAGCTCACTGTTACTGGAGGCTTCAGTCCATACTCAGCTGGAGAGCAACCTTTCATGGCAGTGGCAAAGAGCAGAGCACAAAGGAAGAAGCAGCAACAACAACGGCTACAGAGAGTAGGTCTGTCTCCTTTATGTTGTATCGAGGCTGTCCACCCCAGGCTGGATGTAGCACTCACACCCATAACCCAGTAGATCATGAGCTAATCACAAACTGCAGAAGCTGCCCCATGACTACTTGAGGCTTCGGGGGGACAAGGAGACACAAACCATAATGCATCAGGTCACAAATTGGAAGCAGGGTGGGGATTTTTGCTTTAGATGAGGCCACACCCCAGAGTACAAAGGATGCTACTGTGTGGTCCTCCTTCTGCATTGCACAGTTCTGTATCTACCTGGCTTATCTGCAATGTAGGGGAGATGCCTAGCTGTAGTCGGGTACCCCAGAGCTGCTCCAATGCAGCACAATAACTTCTTTTCCACAGTTGGGCAAGGGGTGGGGTAAATAGTTCCTTCAGTGACATCAGCCAATATCTGAGAAGTGGACTTGGTTAACCCTCATTGGGTCACATACCCGTATCTTTGCCAGTCTCTGTGGCCATGGGATCAAAACTTCTAATTGGCAAGACCCAGGTCACACGCTCAGCCTGAGACCCAGCCAAGGACACACACAGATAGGAGGGAGGGTTGGCTCACCAAAGAAAATAGAATTAAATGACAGGGAGAAAGGAAAGCAGGTCAGGGGCAAGGAAAGCCTGGACTGGGAAAAAATGCCACAGCAGAAAAAACAAAATAGAAGGAAATGGGTATATTTGGCTCAAGGATGATCACACATGATGAATCAGGAATCTGAAAGTTGGAGGTGTCTCTCAGAGCCAGAGCAAGTTTCCAAACTATTCCTGTATTCAAGCAACAGAGCGGTTTTGTCAAATGAAAACCCAGTGTCTATGGAGTACCCAAGATGAACACAGCTATTTGGAATATGGAGGAAAGGAAAAGAGTGATACAGGAAAATGAGGTCCTACACCTTCCTTTCCCCTGTGACAGCCATGAGGCCCTGTGATCTGAGTGACAGCCAACACACACACACACACACACACACACACACACACACACACACTTTTCTGCTCCAGACATGTGCCGCTTCTTCTCTGAAGAAGGGCCAGGAAAATGTACTTGATGGGGCAAAGACTGGCAGGGTATGGAGGCCAGCGGCAGTCTTTCTGATCCCTAACCCCTAACAGATCACACTCAATATAACCAGCCCTCCCAAAGGCCACACAAGCAGTGGCAGTTATGCTTTCAGTCCTGCTTCTGAGGAGATAGAGAAGCTGTCAATCAAGCAGCCCCTTCTCCATAAATTCTGCCCAACTGTCAACCACGACAGCTGCTGCTGCCCTAGAGGCCCCAGCTGCTCCAGGAGATGTCTGCCTTGGATGCAATAAGCTTGAAAGACCAATCCCAGAGGACTGTGTGCTGTAGCCACTGCTGATGACTCTGCACCCTCTGTCACCACTTGGGCAGTTCTCAAGCAGGGCTAAGAAACATACAAAGTCATGTGTGCACAGGCTGCTGCTGTCTCTCTTTGCCTCAGGACAACTGAGGAGGTTCCGTGAGTGCACTTCCCCCTCGTGCTGCAGCACAGGCCCTAATAAAGCCTCTCTTGCATGGTCTTACTCACGATTTACTCACGATTCTTAGTTGGTGTGGGTAGAGCAGCTCACGTTAAGAGTTGCTAAGACCAGGGGTTGCTAGCTCTGAACAGTTTAAGAGATCGGTACCAGACGCCAGCAGCAACCAATGGAGATCCATGACCACTGGCAATGGACCAGCAGAGGTTGGCAGGGGTCTCAGAGAACCCCAGAGAGGCAGCAGAAGCAGCTGAAAGGACTCCAGAAAGTTGCCAGAGGGAATAGGAGCCCGGCTCCTGAGGAGCTGTAGGAGGGGCTGGGAACCGCCAGGCGCCAAGAGCCACTGGCACTCAGACCAGAGCTCTAAGGGAGCTGGGCTTTGCTGATTGGCGATTTCCAACTGAACTGAGCAAAAGAATTCTCAGCTGGTTGGTAACAAAGGGTGCGGGGGATCCCAGTGTCCTGCCCTCTTAGGCCGTCCAATTCCAGCATATGACCTTGGCTCCTCCTGGGAAGTTGATGGAAAGCATTCAAGACTTTTGGGGAGGTGGGGGAGTCAAGGTGACTCAGGGGCCACATAGACCTCGCATCAGATTTTAAAAATAAGGGTCATTTCTTCAGGGCCAAAACAGGCTGCAGGTGTTAGGCTAGAATTGCTATGCATGTTTTGTTTTCATTGGTTTTGTTTTTATTCTTTTGCTGAGAAAAATTGTTCAGCGTTTCCATTTTATAATGGTGGCATTTGTGTCTGTTTTCTTCTGGGGAGTTAATTTTTTTTTTTTTTTTTTTTTACTGTGGCAAACTATACATGTCATACAATTTGTCACAGACTATTTTTAGGGGCATAGATTGGTGGCACTAAGCATACTATCACCATGCAGCTATCACCACAATTTATCTCTGAAATGCTTTTTGTCTTCCCAAGCTAAAGCTCTGTCTCTGCATAGGGAAAACATGCAAATGTAGGCAAATAATATAATCAATACCGCCAGGGCACAGGGCAGAGGATGCATAGTGAGATGTGGGAAATGCTGGGAGTGCTCAGCTCCTCCCCCCCAACAGAACCCTCTCCACCACACCCCTGCACAACCCCGCCCTTCATAGGGTCCTTGAGCCCCTCCCTCCTTTCCTGTTTCACTAAGACGGTGTTAACCCACCTCCCCAACAATTTTTGAATGTCTTCCATCAACTTCTCAGGAGAAGCCAAAGTCATAACGCTGGCATTAGGTGACCTCAGAGGGCAGGACCTTGGGTCCCGCACCCTTCTGTCACCAATCAGCTGAGAATTCTTTCGCTCAATTCAGTTGGAAATCGGCAATCAGCAAAGCCCAGCTGCTAAACTCCATTAGCAGCTCTGGTCTGAGTGCCAGGGGCCCTCAGCGCCTGGCAGCTCCCAGGTCCTCCCATCAGCTCCCCAGGATCCCAGGCTCCTACTCCCTCTAGCAACTTTGTGGAGACCTTCCAGAGGACTGGTAATGCACAGAAGGGTGGTTGTCATTTTCCTCTCTGCTATCCAAATCTGGAATGGTCTCGCTTCTTAAAGACCGGGTATTTGCTTACAGATCTCAGGCCTGTGTGGGACTTAGCCAAAGAATGAATGGGTTAAACTGTGGCAGAACCACACAGGCTCTGTGAAAAATGAACAGTTCAACAAGGAGTTTAGGTTAGTGACACACCATTGTCCTTCCCTTTTACCCAAGAAAACTGCTTGGCCCTGAGATAGCTTCTTGCTCGAACCATTTTCATTCTCCTCTTTTCACTGACATGGATATTTTAAATAAAAACTCAAGAGTTCTCCACTTCGGGCTTCTCCTGGGGGTTCCCAAATGCTGCGTGGTCTAGGTTGAGAAGGCCCCTCTGAGCCTCTCAGTGACCAAATAAAGTCTTGTCTCGAAGTAACCACTCACCCTCTATGTCCCCATGGCTGTGTAACAGAAGGTACCCCTGCCCCCAGCCAATACGCTTCAGTTTCTTAGCTGCCCAGCTGGTAGTTCCTGTTCCCATTCAGGTCTCTTGTCTTAGAATCAACTGGTCACTGCGATGCATAGCTGGTCACTGCGATGCACATTGTATAAACCGATCCCCTATCGACAAGCCATTCTGCCCCTGTACTTTCTGTTTGTCTATCCCCAGGCTGGGCTTGATCTTTTGATCTTCCTGCCTCATGCTCTTAGAGTGCTGGGAGTATAGGTCATATGCTCCAACTGGTCGGCATTTTTATTTGGCAAACATGGCCATGTCCAAAAATCAGGACACTGCCATGGTATCCAGCTGCAAATACCATCAGGCTCGGCCTATATGAGACTACCGTTCTAACTATGTGACTGTTACTGTTCACTGACTTTTCAGAACAGCCCCGGAGCGGGCATCCTATGAGTAGTTTTATTCCTAAATGAAGAAACCATGGCACAGAAGAGCAGAGTGACCTTCCCACGGCTGTGCCAGTGAGTGTCCGAGCAGGCATTCAGACTTGGCAGGCTGGGCTGGGACTGTCCCAGGTGCCGCTCAACCTGATTCTGAGGGCTGCTGCTCACGTGAACCCCTGCTTAATCTGGGACTGGGGCTGCACAGGGAGTTTTCTCTTTCAAAATTAGCTCCTGCTGTTATCAGATGCTAAGCAAGTTCTCTCAAATAGTACACCTTTGATCTTCACTTTCCAGGAATCCTCTGAGGGATTTGGGGTCCTCCTCCACGAGGTCCAGGGCCTGCTGCAATTCAGATCCTTGCTGCCCTATTCTGTTATCTGCCTCACGGAGTGGGTTTGAAGCCCCCAAGATAAAGTTTACCCTCCATGGAAAACAGGAGGAAAAAATCTTGGCCTTGTGAAAGCAAAAATTCCAGCCACGGTGTCTCTTGGGGCCAGAGACAGGAAAGCACAGGTCCCGGAAGAGAGCTTGGCCTTCTCTGAGCAGCGTCACCTCTGCCTGCACATACTGAGCCGTCTGGGGATGGAGTGCTGTTAATGTGTAGTGATTGCCAACACCAGGCTACTGTTTGAGGCAGGAACTTGGCCAGCGAAGTGCTCAGGTGTGCCTGTCCCACCTCCATCTCCAACACCTGGGATTCTGGGAGAAAGCTGCCCCACACAGGTGCCTCCTCTCACACCAGCCCTGCTCCATGGGCACTTCCTCAGTTCCCCTAGCACCTGGGCTAACCAACGCGGTCTCAACTGGCCCCTGAAGATGGAGGGCTCTGCACAAGGGAGCAGAGGTGAGCAGTGAGGAGTGTGGGGTCGGGGTTGCGGTCATTGTGGCAAGGCCGTAGGCCTGAGGCACAGGCAAGGAGAGTTCAAGGGCAGCCAGAAGACCCTTCTCTTTGAAATGAGAACATGAAAGTCACTGGACTTACCTGAGGTTACAGGAGTCCGATACTGTATTCCATTGCAATGGTCCTCGATGAATTGCTGTATAGGAAGTCAAGGTGAGTTAGCCCAACAAGAATGGGTTGTTTCAGGACATTGCTGAGCATGGGTGCCAATTTTCCTTTTAAGATTCTAGAAGAGAAAAAAAATCTGGGGGTCAGCAGGCATTGTGTATGGCCCAGCCCACCTGGCGTGATTTTCCTTGGAAATAGAACCCCCAGTTTCGATGGCCATGTGGCTTTCTAGACATTTTGAGAGTCCAGCGAATACTTCACAGCTTGCATTTTAAGTCCCTCATGATCACTGACCAACTCTGTGCTCACACCTCGCAGCCCAGCTGGCCACGAGTTCTCCTTCATGTTCCAGCCCTCTTGCTGCTTCAGGGGCTGCAGCTGGCTGGCTGGTTGGCCGGCCTCCTGACCTTTGCCCTTGTAGGGAGCCTTGCCTGGGTTAACCTCACCAGCTCCTCCTCTGAATTTTACCACGCTTTATAGTCCAGTTTCAGCTTCTACTTCCATGGGCATTTCTTGAATATTCCTTGCAGGGGTGTCTTGTTAGTGCTGAGTCCTGTGGCTCCTTTATTGATCTATGTGTGCAAGGATCCCTGCCTCAGGACAGCAGGTCCCTCAGGGGAGTGCTGGGTCCCCTTGGCTTCCCTCTGTGTTGGAGAAGTTTTTCTGAAGTGTTTGCTGATCTGACAGTTCTGGAGGATCCTCAGTGACCCTGGCTGGGTCCTGCCACGAGACTGCGCTGCAGGTGCGAGACATGATTCAAATTCACCTCAGTGAAAGCAGGTTGGGGACTCCCTTGGATGGCTGAATGTGACACAGAAGATCCACTTTCACACGTTCTTCCATGGCCCAGTATGTTTGTCTGCCTCCCCAGCCAGATCCAAGTTTTCATACAGTCCATGAGGTGCTGTGTGGTCAGCCCTGCTGGGCTCCAGCTTATTCCATCTCTGCCAACCTGAGCTCTTGGGTGTTTTCTGAACAGTCACCACAGGTGTGCCTTCACCCCAGCTGAGTCCTCTTTTGAACAGATGCACCCAAATCTCAGGGAAATGTCCCCTCCTCAGTGAGGCCCTCACTGACCCACACGGCTGAAATACCTGCCCTTTTTCCCCAAACAGTCCCTCTTCACCATATTTCATGTCCTTACACAGACCAGTCTGAAAGTCATCATCTTTCCTTCTGGAACATCACCTCTACAGTCCAAAATGGACTAAATACTAAACCTCCACTAAATTAGGAAGCCATTCCCAGGTTAGCCCAGCTACTTGAGCATGCTCAGGACACTTCCATGAGCCAGAGTTGGGCAAAATCTTCTAACACAAAGCTTATTTTACAATAAGGTGTTGAAGACCTCACGTAACTTATTGAATACTGTAATGATATGAAAGACAGAATGGTTGCAAGGGAAGGCTTTCACATCATCAACAAATCAAACACTCTTGAATTGAATGATGACTCAGGGAGCATCTGCATGCATTTATTGAATGAGAACGTGAACGAATGACTCAGGTGAGTAAGCAAAGCCAGTGTGAACTTCTGCCTCTTCCAATGAGTCAGTGCACCTCTCTTGCACTTTCTTCATCTGCAAAGTGGTGCTAATTATAGGAAACATCAGGGCACTTTTCTCCAAAGCTGTGCAAAGAGAAGCTGTTCCTCACCATGCACTGTCATGTGGAGGTTACGTATACCGAGTAGAGTAGGTCTTTTAATAGCAGCTTGCCAGGAGTCTCAACAGCTCACTGTGTAGCAGAAGATGCCCCTCGCCCCCAGTATTCTGTTTGCTAGTTTCCCAGGTAATAGCTCCAGTTCCAGTTCCCATTACTTTTGTTTTTTAGAAACGGCTGGTCCCTGTGATGCACATTGTATAAGCCAATCCCAAAGGACACGCCATTCTGCCTCTGTACTTCCTGCTTGCTTATCCCATATAAGCCCTAGGCCACCAGAGATCAGAGTATGATATTTTGGGAATGATCCCAATCAGTGCCCACAGACATAAATAAATTTGCCTCCAAATCCTGGGGTCATTTTGGTGTTTCTTCTTGCCATTGCATTTCCTACTCAAATGGGTGGTGTCTTGCTCAGGAGATGGGCACAGCCTTGGTTGGGCAGGGTCTTGGGCTCCTTCCTGGTTATTCTGACACCTGGGACATCATTTATGCACAGATGTAGACTGAGCACCTGTTAGGTATATGACCGGCATAGACCGAGACTGCAGCCGTGGGGAAAGCTCAGTTGGGCTCTGACCTCCTCTGCGGGAGGAACAGGGGCTAGGCCAGTGTGAGAAACAGCACTATCTGAAGGAACGCCCATGAACCACGGGAAATGGGCAGGGCAGTGGCCCGTCAGAGGGCTTCAGAATGAGTCCCTAAGATGGCAGCACCCAGCTAGACCTGAGAAGAGACAGGGCTAGCAAGCGAGCCAGGCAAGGCTGCCTGGCTGAGGAAGAAGCCCGTGCCAGGGCCCGAGCCAAGGGAGAAGGCTGCAGGGAGGGCAGCGAAAGCTGCAGGGGCTTTAGGCAGAGGACCAGCAGGATCATGCTTCTGGCCTCCAAAATCAACTCCATCCACCAACGGGACAAAGGAAGGGGGCAGCAGACAGACCCACAAGGTGGTCCCAAATGGATTCAGTGTAAGAGGATGGTGCTTGGACTAGGTGTGAGAGGAATTTTTTTAATAGCTTTATTTGTATTTTAAAGGGTACAGTGTTCATCCTTTCAAAGTTTATAATTTTGTTGTGTTTAGTATGCAGATGGGGTTGTACAACCATTGCCACTAATTCCAGAGAATTTCATTATTCTAGGTAGGGGGGTATAATTCAACAGTCCAGCACTTACCCAGCATGTACAAGACTCAGGGTTTTTATCACTGGCATGTAAAAAAATCCCCAAAGAACCCTGTACCCACCAGCCTTCACTGCCCACCCTTTGCCACCATCCCTGAGCAGCCCGAATTTTTTCTGTCTGTATGGCTCTGCTTAATTGGTCATTCCATGTAAGTGGAACCTCACAAGACGTGCTCTTTTACGACTGACTGTTTTCTCTTGGTATGTTTCCAGGGTTCATTCACACTGTAGAATTTATCAGTATTTCAGTCCTTTTTATGGTAGAACAATTTTCCATGGAAGGTAAATAGCACATTTATCCCTGTGCTGGGGATGGAGCTCGGAGCAATCACATGCGCAAGGCGAACTCTCTCACTGAGCTGCACACTCACGGCCCATAAACTGCTTCGTACTGCTTCTCCACTCACCCGCTGGTGGGCAGTTGTGCTGCTTCCAGCTCCAGCTACTATGAGCGATGCTGCTATGGATGTTTGCCTACCAGTGTTGGTGTAGGCGGACGTTGCCCTACTCTTGGGGACAGGTCGGGAGTGGACTTGTGAATGGGTTTCTCTGCATGTCCGGAGCAGCTGTCAGACTCTTCCAAAGTGGCTGTGCCATTTTCCTCAGACCAGCCGGTGGCGGGGTCAGGCAGGGGGCTTCCGGCTTCTTGTTTCTGACTTCCTCCCCAGCACTTGCTGTTGTCTGCCTTTTTATTGGTAGCTTCCTAGTGGTGTGAGGGGATTCCTCTTGGGGTCTTGATTCCTACTCCCTGGGGCCTGGGGACGCTGGGCCTCTTCCTAGGCCCTTGTGCCTCTTCCCCCATCTGCTCTTCTTGTTCTCTCCAGCAGTTGCTGTTCTTGCTGCAGGATGTTTGGTTTTCTATAACAGCACTGGGGAGAGGGAGATCGGGTTAGGACAAGTGAAAAGCGAGTTTGCCATTCCTCCTGGGATTGGGCCACTTTCTCAAATAAGTACTCCATTGAAGGTTCTAGTTAATACCTGGAGTTCTGAAAAAGTGGATTTTGACAGGTGTTTTGTTTGTTTTGTCACTGTAGATTTTCTGGGGTTTTTACTCTGCCATTCTAGACTACAGCATCACCAAGCATTAATATCTACTGAGGGTTTCATATGCATTAGGGTCTTACTGAACTACTTTTTATATTCAGTGGCCTGAAACCCAAGGAAGGATGTGTTGTTTTGATTTTGGACATGAGGAAATTAAGGTATTCAAAGCGATGTTAAATACCCCTCGGCTGGTGAGGGGCAGGGAGATGGAGGAGGAGACGGGCCTCTGGCTCCACAGCCTGTGCTGAGCATCCCCCACCCCTGAACGAGCCAGGAGGGCTGGAGGCCAGGCAGGTGCTTCCGCAGAATGCCTTCGTGGCTGGAAGAGCCCAGCAGGGAGTTCCCATTGTCCTCTCCCTCTGCTCCACTGGACCATGGATGCCTTCAAGACTACGCTGACCTTTTGGGGAGAGGAGAGGGTGGGGCATGGTATGCAGGGGCTCAGAGATGGGCCTGGGAGTGGCAGTTGGGTCCCCTGCATGCTGCAGACCCAGGCTCCCTTCCACGCCCCTCCCCTCCCTCTGCTGCAGGAAACCAGCCCCTATGTGTCTTCCGGTGCCCCAAGAGTGCCAAGGGCGGGCAGGCAGGGCAGGGCAGGGTAGGGAGGGCTGGGCTGGGCAGGGGGAGCCTTGGTCTGAGGTAAAAAGGGTTAGGCATGGGGGTTTAAGCAAACGTGAGTTTTTGGAATGTGTTTTTAATACTAGGACACCCAATGTGTGTGTGGCCCCAGCCTGGCTCTCCTGCTTTATTTCTCCAGGTTCACAAGCTCATGCTGACTGCCTTACTGGTCCTAGAACACTCCATGCACTGGAAGAATGATTGTGCAAGGGGAAGGGTAGACACACAGGGGAGTAGATGGATGGAGAGCTGGCTGGCTGGCTGGACAGATGAATGGATGCATGGGTAGAATCACGGTGGCTGGCTGGACAGACAGTACCATGGTATGTTGTCCTCAGTCACTTGAGTGGGTTTATCAGACTCCTCCTTGCAAGTAGGTTTTGTGATCAGGGCTATCTTGTACACATTTAGCACAGCGCCCAGGAAAGGGGAATCACGTCACCTCAGCAGTGTCACCAACTAGGTTTTCCTCAGGAACAGTGTCAGCCAAGCCCACAGAAGCATCTGGCCCCAGGAACAAGTCCTCTAGAGTGGTTTCCAAAAAAGTGACATGGCCACCCCTGGAGTTCCATGGAGTGGAAAAGCTGATCGCAGTGCAGCATCCGGCCGGCTGCCAGCCTTCCAGGGCCTCAGTTTTTAAGTTTGTCAAACAAGGCTCACAGCCACTGCTTGCTCAGCATGAACCCAGATGAGACACGCAAGGGGAGGGTGGGGCCTCAGGTCTAGCTGCCCCGGGAGGGTTTGAACCCCAGATCTGCAGCCTGGGGAGGGCTTTTTCCCCATCGGAGCAGAGCACGCAGTTCTTGCTCCCAGCTGAGGGGAGAGTGAGGGTGAAGTGAGGACTGGGAAGACCCAATCGCAGGGCCTGGCACCTGGTTGGCTTGCAGTAAACATGGCCCTCATTGGTAGTGCCTGCAACGTGGACCAGCATGCAGTGGGTTGTCTTCAAATGCTTCCAGAATGAATTAATGGAACATTGGTCTCAGACCATCGATTATTACCATTTTTCCATATGGTAAACTGAGGCCTGGAGACACTAGGAGTTTGTCTTTCCAAGGCATCCAGGGATCCAAAGTCCCAGCCTTCTCAGGGTGGATCTCCTGCTTCACCTCTAATTCAGAAACTAAGGTTTCCAAACTCAGGGCTTGGCACATCAGCTCCCTTTAAGCTCCTCTAAAAATACCCTTCCTTTAAAGCCCCCAGGTCTTTCAGGGGGCAGAGAGGTGACTCGTGCAGATGGTCCCAGGCTAGAGGGCTTCTCTGAGTAGCTGGTGTCCCAGCCTTGGGCCCCACTGGATCTTCACCATCTGGTCCCGACTAGGGCTCAGGGCTGGGGCCAGCTGTACTTCTTCCCTCTGGTCTGGGACAGATTTATGGCTCCTGGCCTCACAGACATGTTTGTGTCGCTGCCCCCAGGCCCATCCCTCCTCCTGTTGCCTGATGGCTCCCAGAAGGCTGCTTAGCCCATGTCCATATTAATGGCTCTCGGCCTTAGTGGCCAACTCTGATTTATCATCAGACTGCCTTGAATTGAGCCCTCAGGACAGCACTGGGAGAGCAGGGAGAGTCCAGGGAAAGTATGCAGAGCCTGGAGCTCACAGCTCCCTGCCAGCCTTCCTGCCAGCCCTCCCCACCCAAGACCCCAGCCTCCTGTGCATCCCCTGCCCTCAGGCACACTGATTCCCAACCAGGACGGAGTCTCTCACCTCTGGGTGCCTTGTTGAGCACAGCTCGTGGGCACCTGCGTCCACCACCCCATCTCGTCCTCAGAGCCCTCTTCCCGCTTGGCATTTTCTTGCTGTTTGAACCTGAATGCCCTCCTTTCCCCATCAGCCAGGAGGGCAAGTCCACGCTGTCCTGTTGCAGGGCAGAATAAAGACAAGCAGCATTTTCCAGGTTCCTAAGATTCCTTTCAATGAATTGGTCAGGAGTAATTGGTAAAAGTGAAAGAGTACCAGGTTTCTTCTAGGGCAAAATTAGAAAAAGCATAAGAAATGAGAGGTTTTTTTTTTTGTATTTTAGGGAAAATACAGGGTGTTCAGATCAGACTCATAGTGATCTGTCTGTTTATAGCCTCCCAAGAGCTGGGATTACAGGCACAACCCCAGCCCCTGTGCCTGCTTGCAGGTGCTTTAATCCACTGAGCTATTTGGCTGGCCCAAAAAGAGTGCTTTGAAGGGAAAAGAAAAAAATATGTCCGTGGCAGCAGAACGAACCCCTGCAAGAAGAGGGGCAGTGACGACGGAGTCGCTCGCTGCTGTCTTTTTATACCTTCTTTGGTAGTTGGCCCAGGTGGTCCTATTTGATCTGAGGCTAGGAGCTTGGTGTCAAGCCCCAGCCCCAGCAGATTCTAGTGTCCGAAGATTTGATGCCAGGTGTGGGGCTTGGCTTGATCCCCGGAGCTGCTGCTCTGCGCCGTGGTTGGCATGTCTCTTCAGCTGGCATAACTGACCAGCTCCACTCCAGCCTCGGCCGTGCCCTCCCCCACTGCTCAAGCGCTGCTGCCTGTTGCTGGCCCGTGCCCCGCACACAGCACTTCTCCAATGGCCATCTGAATGTGAGTGGAGTGATTCCCTAAGAGTCAATTCACAGACAAGGTGCTTGGAGCAAACAATTGTGTTTTAACGGGGGGGAGGGGGACCAATAGTAACCAACCCCGAGAGCTGTGTGGCAGGCACTGCTTTTACACATTATGCCTGTTATCTCATTTAACCCCTCAGCAAGATGATAGTATTATGTATCACTAGGTCCATTTTTCCCCTGACCCCTGTGTGTGGACCCCAAATGTTCGTGGAAGGACATGGCCATTGTTTCCATACTGGAATGCACAAGGCACTCTGAAGTTCTCTGTAAGTTCCACCTAGAGCAGGAGGTGCTGTGAAGGGGCCTCTCTAAAGAAGTGGGCCCTGCAATGTTGACTTGCTCCAAATCTGGTCTATTTCCCACATAGATGAGGACCTCAGACACTGGGGAGTTGTCTCTGCTAAAGGTTCATAGTTACTTTTTTTTTTTTTTTTTTTTTTTTGTGGAACTGGGAATTGAACTCGGACCTTGGGCTTGCCAAACAAGTGCTTATTCTACAGAGCTATCTCCCCAGCCCCTCATGATTCCTTAAAAGCACACAGCACTTACTCTGGGCCTGCATTGTATTATGTGCATTAGATGCTGTTCCCAAACCCTAGGCATTAGGTGCTATTGTTATACCTAATTCTTTAGGTATAATTATTATACCTAATTCTTTAGGTATAATAATAATTATTATTATTATTATTATGTATTTGGTACAGGGTCTTACTGCGCAGCTTGGACTTATGGTGACCCTCCTGTTTTCAGCCTCCCCAGCCCTGGGATTACTAGTATGCACTACATGCCCATTCTCTGTGGCTGGTTCAGTGTGCACAGGGGCAGGGCCAGCATGACACACGGTGCCCAGGATCGAACTCTGGTCCCTGTGTTTGCCTAACCAGGTGCTTAGTCTGCTGAGCTATCTCACCCCTAATTCTTCACATGAAGAAACAGACATAGAGCAGCTGAATAAAAGATTGCACAGCAGAGCAGTGGAGCCAGGCAGCCTGGTTTCCCCACAGAAATGACCACTCTCAGGAGAAGGAAGGAAGCAGAGACAGTGGTGGGGCTGGAGAGGGCCACAGGTTTTCCTTAAGACCTGTTTGGTGGTGAGGATAGGAAGCCTTGAGAAATGAGATCCATCCAAGAGGACCACCAGGGCTGGGTCTGGGGCCCTCAGCAGTGGTGCTAGGATTGGGTTTCTTCCTAGTTCGGTTCTGACTCCCTTTGTGTCAGCTGCAGTCACTGGCTCCATTGGTCAGAAAAATCAGTGCCTATAGCTTTAGACCAATACTAACCCCAGATTTAACCAGCAGCAAGGAGATAGCTAATCCCTTCATGGAACATTGTACAATTATCTCTCTTTGAATCTGATTGGTAGCTTTGAGTCAGGTGTACACCCACGAACCAATCATAACAGCCACGAGAATAGTGCAATTCTCTGTCAATGCCCAGAGCTACATGAGGATCAGTTCCATCTGAGGCCCATAGTGGAGATGCCCCACTACAATACTTCTGTCCCCAATAGAACCAAGAGCAGGGCAGTAAGGGCTAGGTGGGGAATTACAGTCTTCGTGGCATGAACAATACTGTCACTCATAGGTACAGGAATGGCCCTCTATCCTCTGTGTGTGTGTGTAGGTACAGTAGGTGCTTTTCATTTGTATTTTATGACAGCTATGGAGTCAGAATGACATACGCTTATATTTTTCACTCTTCTCCACAGCTGTCTCTCTAAAGAGCTACAAAATAGGCATTTACAGTCTGTCTGGAAGGGGAGTTGATTAATGGGAGAATTTCAGGCACTGTGACGGGCTTGTCGTGGGGGATTACGCAGGAGACATGAGCTCCCAAGTATGTGACAACATCGGGCCAAGCAAGGGGTGGATTTGGACCCTCTTAGCACACACAGTGACAATCTAGTTCATGCTCTCCAGCTGCATAAACTCTCCCTGAATATTCTCACTTAAACTTGCCGAAACTCTTGGAGGCAGTATCCCCTTTTTCCTGCACAAACAATTCCAAGCAACATAGCTTGCATCCGGGGATCTCATCCTGGTGAGTGCTCAGGCCAAGGTCCCTGGTCCTTCCCCTCACACTCTCCTCATGCTGGATAAGACCCAAGCACTGGGTCTATTTCTAGTCCTAATCCCAGCCCAGGATATAACCATAGTTCTCGGCCAATAATGGGATCCTGCTCCAATGTCAATGACTGATGGAGGTTGGTCCTCTTCTGACCAATCAGATGCAAAGGCTATTTCCTGGGGATTCTGGGAAACTCTAAAAGAGGAGGCTCCCAAGTTCTCTTTCTAGGCCATGCTCGCTCCTGCTCTGCACATCCTGATCTGACTGCTCCCCCCAAACCTGCCAGCCCAACCCAAGCCAGCATCACCCTTTTGTCTGGACTTTCCCAGTGCCTTGCTGTACTCCTGTCTCACCCTGGACACAGCCAGAGGGCTGCCCTGAGAACCAAAGTCAGCCATGGGCCTCCTCTGCTCAGAATCCTCAGGGCCTGCCCTCTATCACTCTAGTGAGCACTAGGGCCTCCCTTGCCTCCTCCCTCCATCCTCTCTTCTCTTCTCTGGCCCAGCCACCCCAGGCTCTGCCCCTGGTCCTTGAGCTCTCAAGGTGGTGCTGTCTCCCTGTGGAGAACCCTGTTCCCAGCAAGCCCTGTGGCTCCCCTTCCCTTTCTGGGCTCTGTCACAGGTCTCCATCTCAGTGAGGGTGGGAAGCGAGTCCCCACTTCCGTGCTATATAATGACCCAGCAGTTTAGAAGCTGCTCTTCCCAGGAAGGGTCTGTCCCCCTCTAGGCCCTGCAGCAGGGCAGAGACAACATATAACTGTGAATGACGCTTCAGGGCCACATGGAGCTGACAAGAGCTGGAAGAACTGGGAGGGGATAGTGATAGGGTGGAGATGCAGCCCAGGCCTCCAGCCCCCTCCTCCGGGCCCTTCCATTATTACAGCTGGAATTCTCTCCCAGGACAGCGGCTGGTATTTGGGCCCAGGTCTCTGCCTCCAGACTGCACCCAGGGTTCTGCTTGGGTTTGGCCTGGTGATAGCTCTTGGGTGCACCGGCACAAGGCAGCTGTGCTGTGGGTCTCCTCCCTGCTCACTGCAGCAGCAATGGCCCGTCTACCTTTCACGCAGACTTCCAAGGGCCTCAGTGGAGGGGCCCTGTCCCTACATGCATCCAGTCCAGCGTAGGCTCCAGCCGGCTTCTGCCCAGCTGTGGTGAGGACACTACCGCGTTCCCCGCACCTCTGAGTTTCCTTCCCGATCTTCCAGGCCCAGCAGGCTCAAGCCCCAGGACAGGGCTGCCCCTTGTTCTCACCATGTGGCTTGGCCCTGCGGCCCTGGGTTCAGGCCCAAGACCACCCTGCCTGTTCCTCGAGTCAGTCTAGATTGTCCCCTCTGTCCCCGCTCCCTGCAAAGAGCAATCTCCATTGTCATTGCACCCAAGTACCTTGTCTGTACTTTATCAGTTCCTTCCTGGGGCTGTAGGTTGACACAGGGGCTGTTGAGACCCTGTGACAGGGATGGCATCAGGAACTTGGCAGGTGAACAGGCTGTGAGAGGCCTGTCCCTGGGGGCCCGTATAAACTCTACCCTCTCTTCTGGTCCACACAGCTTTTTGGGAAAGAACACAGGAGAAGCCCTGGCTGTGGTGATGGTCAGTGGCACACAGCAATGACTTTGGAGGGTGAGGGAGCTGTGGGCGGCATGGCAGGTTCAGCACAGGATGGGGAGGGAGCTTCAGAAAGTCCTGGGGTACTGGGTCGGGGTGACACTGAGGGACCGGCACATCTATCCTGGCAACAGCCAAGCCCGACTTGTGTCCTATTTGGGGAGACCCGGGACCACAGGGTCTTTGCACATGACAAAGGCTCAGAGTGTCAGAGCCAGAAACAGCACAAGGGGCATAGCTGCTCCTTCCCCTTAGTGAGCAGAAGAGACAGATGCAGTGTGTGTGTGTGTGTGTCTGTGAGAGAGGGGAGGGTTGTGAGACCCAAGAGACAGCAGGAGTGACGCTAACCGAATACCTACAACGTGAAGGTCTCCATGTCCAGAACAGCCCAGAGGGTCCAGGGACCTACCATCCTTCTTCTGAGCAGAGCAAGGCAGTGAGGGGTGAAGGGCACAGCCTGGGCAGTGTGTGAGGAGCCTGTGAGCCCCTGAGCTGTGGTCCCTGTCCTCCCAACCCCAAGGGAGCCTGGGCCAGGGCAGAGTAGGCGTCACAAAGCAACTTGGACTCAGTTTGCCCTTACGAGCTCCTGGAATATTAGATTTTTCAATTTTTATTTTTTGTTAGTACATCAACTCCTGGAATGTTGCACAATGAAGAAATACCAGAGCAGAGTAGTGAAGGGGGCAGGGAGAGCTGCACTGTGTGTATTGGGGGACACCGTATTTGGCAGAGAAGTACTGAGGTAGGAGAGAGGAAACAAAAACTGGGCAGGAAACAGACAAAGATATCAAGATTTAAAACTTACATTTTTAAGAAAAACTGTAAACTCAAAAGAAGCCTTTTCCCCTTTCTGCAAAATTCACTGGAAAAAAAAAATTCCTCACAGCCTTTTTACAGTAAGGCTATAAATCCAGGCTCCAGCCTGTCCTCACCTGTAAATCCTGTTTCCTCCATCCTCAGGAAGTGACACTGGTGGGCAAATGCAGGGACACCCATCCCAGAGCACTGGTCCTGAGGACATCCCCCGAGAGGCAGCCCACTCTGGCAGTCACGTGTCTCATTCCTCTGCCTACCTGAGATGTTACTGAGCCATCCTGCATCTCTGTTTGTAATAAACCCTTCTCAGGTCTCTTCTACAAATGCCTCCTGAAAATTCCTTCTCTACCCCAGCAGCCAGTGAACCTATAAACTTATTTTTAAAGGGTGGGTTAAGTTCCTTATTCAGCCCAGCCTGATGCTGACTTCTGAGAGTCTGTGATTCCAGGGGACCAGCTCCTGCATGAGGACCAGGAAGGAGGCATCATGGAGATCCTCGGAGGGCTGGGCCTCTGCATTAAGTGCAGGAAACTTGTGGCTGGGCTTCCTGGGCTGGGAAGTTGCTTGACTGCCATGTGCCTCAGTTTCCCATCTGTGGTATGGGCCCATAGCAGTGTGCTCCTCATAGAGAATATGGGGAAGTAGAAGCCTCCAACCAGCGCTGGGCTGTGGCCGCTGCCCAGGGGTGCAGGCGCCGGTCCTGTCTGCACCGCGGGAGGTCTTGCTGGTCTAAACTCAGCCTCACTTGAGATAACTGGAAAGTCTGAAAACCAGGCCTCTCTCCTGTCTCCTGGGACAGGAGAGAGAGCCCGAAACAGGCAGGGGCCTGGGACAAATGGCATCCGGTTACTTTACAAAGCCGTGTGTAATCTGTGTCTTCCTCCTCTGCACTCCAGGGAGACATTGGGGAGGACGCCGCTCCCAGAATAACTGACTCATTGGAGGAGCTGGCTAGGCAGAGGCAGGGGGCTTCCTCCAAGGCCACTGCAGACAACAGCGATTGAGGAGGGCGTCTGGAGCTCCGCAAAGTGCCCGGGGTTTCCTGGCCTCAGAGGCAGGGCCCGCAGGGGGGCAGGTTCTGAGTCTGATACCAGCGCTGGTTGGGTACACCTAGGATGCACAGCGCCCCAGCATCCGCGCCCACAGATGGCCCTGTCCTCAGCGCTGTCACCAGCAGTGCCCCTCAGTGACTCGGTGGCCTCTGCTGAGACTCCAGTTCCACCGTGGCTTACTGTGATCTCGGGTGCTGACGACTGTGTGCCTGAGTTTTCTCCTCTATAAAATGGGATCCGCTGAGGGAGCTTTCCTCTGGGGTTGCGGTGGGGCTGGAAGAGGCTGCTGTGCTCACACATTCAGCAGCACCCCCTGCCATGTGCTCGTGAACCCAGGCTTACTTCCTCCTTGGCTGTGTGGAGGGCGACGAGGGATGCACATAGATGCGGCGTGTGTGTTGCTCGCGTCCTAGAAGTGCTACGATGGGAGCTCCCGGCAGGGGACTGGAAGCTGTGGCCACACACAGCGCAGCCCAGGGTTCCTCTCCGGGAAGGCCCTGCACCTGCTCGTCCTGGGGCTGGCCGAGCTCGCTGTGTCTTCTCTCTGAGGACTGGGGGCAAGGAGCAGCCCCCTGTCACATGCACTGTGAAGCAGCACTGGCCCCTTAGAGACACGTGTGAGTGTGCGTTTGTGCATAGGTGAGCATTTGGGAATGTGTGTGCGTGATGCTGTATAATGTGAGTGTGGCTTTGACACATCTCTGTTAGAGCACGATGTCGCTGACCCTCTGAGGCCTGGTGAAGTAGGTGTGCATCCGCCAAGGTCAGCCACCCTCTAGAGTTCCAGTGTGTGACATCCTTCTTCCTGCTGGCCTGGGCAGTGACCTCCTGAGTGTCTGTTCTACACCCCAGGAAGTGGCAGTGCAGCGTGGAAAATTCCATTGCCCATGATACAGGGCCTCCAAATGAAATAGGGGAATTGTGTAACTCCCAAACTGTTAGATGTTAGATACACCAACTTCATGTTCCCTCAAGTCAAAGGATGAATTCTGAGGAACAACAGAGGTTAAGAATAGGAAGTATTTCTCGAGGGTGAGATACAGCTCCTGAGGGACAGGAGGGGGCCTGAGTAGGTTGCCAAGGAGCTCGCCTCTCAGAGGAAGTTTTATAGAGTAAAATCATGAGGTGGGTACAATGTGGGTCAACACTATGATCAATCAATAAGATTATAAATATAGCTGCTTCAGTAATATTGATCCAGTGCGGAAGCCGCTCATGTAGCAAGCACACATGAAAAGAACAAAGAACTCTTCTGGAAGGGATGGGTCTAAGGGTGCTGGTTACCTACTGGGGTGACTGATGTCTATCTAGACTTTCCTGGATCAGGTGTCTTATCCCTGGGGCAAGCATGTAGGCTGGGCCTCCAACAGATGGCGCTTTGGCCAACATTGTAATGTGTTTTCATCTTCTGTATTGACTCTGTCCAGGGTTCCACCCTGTCTGACTGCCAGTAGCATTTCTGCCTAACTCAGCTGTCTATAATACCCATGCCATCCTGCCTGGCTCTGGATTCTCAGGGCTTCTTGCCTGGTCTGATGCGGTTCCCAGACGTCAAGCTCTCCACATCAGTGCAGACGAGGGCTTTTCCTCTGACCTCTGGTTTTACCCTCTTCATCCTGCTTCCTCTTGAGATTCCATCTCCCTTCTTCCTGCCAGGCTCCTGGGCACAGGGGTGCCACAGAAGCTACCAGGAATGGCAGGAATGGCCATTCCCATTAGCTGGGCATCTCTGTCCTGTTGTCCACACCCAAGATGATGCATCCAATACAGTTCCCGTGATCCACCCAAGCTGCTCCACAGCCCACATGGGCAGGACTGCTGTCCCCTTGCCAAGCTGACAACATGAACCAGGGGACCTTCCCTGACAACACTCTCTGACACAGGGTCTGAGCCAGATCCTAGATGCTCAGGGTTACAGTATGCTCTGTCGACTTCCACCTGCATCCCTGTATCTGAGGATGGTCCCCAGAGTCACAGAAGGCTGCTGTGCCTTCCTGGCACACTAAGGATGCCAAAGACACATCACTCTCCAAGAGCAGCCTTGACCAGTGACCTCAGTAACTGGTGAGAAAACACCCAAAGTCCCTCGCCCTCTGGCGCATCACTCTGAGCTATGTGGTCCCCCAGATTCCTAAGTCTCAGCAGGCTGCGCCCCAGTTACCCTTGGCAGTTCTTTGCTTGGTGACACCCAGGTCAGCTGCCTTCTCCCCAGTTCATTTCCCCCACGGCCTTGTCAACAAGCAGCTGCCCCTTGATCTTGGCCTGAAGTCTTATGAAAGCCAAGTGTGGTGGGTTAGCTAATGGTCAACGCCTAACACCCAGCTGAACTGAGTCAGCGCAGTGCTGGGCGTGGAAGGCCCACTCTCACCTCTGAGGCCTGGCCTGGACTCTTTCTCACCAGGTGAGGCATGCGAAGAAAACAAGGAGCCCTTCTACTTGGTGAGGAAATACTGTATAATCTGTAAGCATCAGGATCGTGTACCAGCCAAATTGTCCAGGAGAAGCTTATCACCCTGGCTGTATGGATATGAACTCAGCTGTCTTCATCATCACAGGAATTCTGGTCTTCATTGTTGCTGAGGATGGCTGTGGTTCTCTTTAGGGAGCTCTGGTCCTTACCTTGAGCACTGCTCTCCTCGCTGCAGTGCAGATCCCTCGGCCTGCTGGCACAGAGCCTTCATCCTGCTGGTGCAGACTTTCTAGCTTCCACCATTGGCCTTTGGGCCTTCCCAGTACAGACCCATGAAGCAGACTTGCATGGGCCATTGTTGTGGGCTCTAAGCCTCCAGCTGGACCAGTGTCATGGAGGATACTGCCATGGGCTCCAGGTCTTCAGCAGGACTTGTGTAGGACATTGCTGTGGGATCCCTAGTGTGTGTACGATCTCCCGCACTCTTGCCTTTGATTCTTTGGATGACTATTATAAAATAATCCTATAAGTTATATGTCTTATACTAAATCTTTTCCCCCTATAGACCCTGTCTACAGTGCTAAGCTTGGATGCTGTCTTCCACTCGGCCACATTTCTTTGTATTATTCCCATTACAGCACTTGTCAAATCTCCTACATGTTCACATGACCACTGTCTTCGGTCTGCTCCCCAGCAGGACACAGAGCACACAATCCACGTGCATTGAAAGAATGAACAAATAAATGGATGAAATTTCACCGTGGCACTGTAATTTGACTGTGCCCCAAACTCACTTGTACCATTTGTCCTACATCCTTCACCTCTGAGACCTACCCTGGACTACTGATTTGTGTCAAAAGACCCATGCTCTTTCTCTCTAGGTGAGTCATGTGAAGAGACCAAGGAGTGTTTCTCATGCCATTCTTTAGCTCCAGGAAATCAGTCTAATAGGGAACGGGGAAGTGGTGGTGGTGGGGTCAGTTACCCTGAAAAGGCGCTGACATCAAATTGCAAAGAATTGCAAAGGCCTCTTGGATATAGTAAGAAGCAGGTGACACTGCACGGGAGGTGGCCAGGGCCATATGCCTGTTCAGCCATGGATTGTGGGTCCAGCAGTGGGCAAGTTGGTGCCCTGTTACTGGGTCTCAGTGCTCCTCCCTGTCCATGGGGGCCACAACCACACCTTACAAGGATTTGGCTGGTACGCGATCTTGGTGCTCACAAATTATGCAGTGTTTCCTCACCAAGTAGAAGGGCCTTGAGTACAGCCAGGCGGGCACTTGAGGCTCCAGGTAACAGAAAGCCAGCTAAAGTGGGTTATATGAAAATGTTAAAGGCCTTGTACCTGTGCTCTCTCAGTATACCCAGGCCTCACAGTTACTCTCTGTTCTGTATACTCAGAACTCCCTGGGAGCAGGGTCTGGGGTACTTCTTCTTCTTCTTTTCTTTTTTTTTCTTATTGTTTCCCAGAGAACAGACCAGGGCTAGAACAGAGAAGGTGTTCAAAAACCAGGGGGCCTGTCAGTTAACTCAGTTGTTTAAGCACTTGTTCATGCAAAAAGTAATCCACATGGGACCCATCTAACTGATCGTGGAAGGTCTGCTCCAGAGGCAGCTGAAGAAACAAAAGCTCCGGGGTCAGTGACCTGCTTGATGCCTCAACGCCAACAGACACAGTCAGCTGTGCACCCACCAGGCTCGCACTGCAGCCTGGACTGCAGTGTTTGCCTTCCGGACCTCTGTCTGCCCTCTCAGCCTAAGTGTGGGGGCCTGGCCAGCCCCACCCAGACAGCACAGATGCTGCCCAGGACTGAAGTTCACCATCCTCCTCTATGTGATAACTGCAGCAAGGACATAAATTCAGGAACATATGCTTGGTCAGCTATCTTGTTTTTCTCCTAAGTCACAAATTTATGGGACACATGTGCATGTGGGTGATTATTTCCTGATATTTATAGTGCTGAGGCTCCTTTATCCCCCCCCATAAATCTGGTTTACATGAATTGGCAGATCAAACGGAGCATTTCCTAGCATTAGAAGGCAGTGGATCATCCACAGTGACTTAGGAAACTTGGGGAGACTAAGGTTTTGCATAATGCAAATCGGGATGGAAGCGTATTTGATCTTTCTGCAGATGCAATTAGAGCCATGAACGCCAGAAGAAACCCTTTCTCCTGAGACAGAGGAAGGTCTGCTTGGCATGTAAAAGAGCACAGTCATTTGCGACACAGCGCGGAACGTGGTTAGTAAAGCACCCTGTTTGATTTGCAGCTTTAAGGCATTCAGAGATGAATAAAACATTGAATTAATTGCCAAAGAACTGTCATCAGCCTGCTTAAGATCTAAGCACCTTGGAAAAAAAAAAAACAAAAACAAACACACACTTAAACCAAAAACAAAGGCACACAAAAAAACAAAAACAAAAAATAAGAGGGTGCCTAGGGGAGACCATATTTAGTTTTGGGTGCTTGGTCCTATTTGAAATTCTGCCATGAAAACTCTGCCTCATAGGTCCTGTCTCGGCTTTTCACCCCCAGAAAGCCCGCTCTGCCGGGCTGGGGGGAGCTTCTTTGTCTTGTCTCAGATTTCCTTACCCACTGGGGAAATATTTCCTGAGCAGCAGCTAAGCATCAGGCACCCACTGCTTCCGGAGCTAGGGAGGTGGCAGGGCAGAGCAGACTACCTTCCCTGGCCCCACCAGCAGTGAGACAGCCAGCAAGATGGAAATCCATCTAGCGAAGGGTGTTAGGTGCTGTGGAGGGAGCAAAGCACCCTCCTGCAGACGGCAGGGCAGGAAAGGCAGGATGCAGACGGCTTGCATCTTGGACAAGGGGGTCATGGAGGCCAATAGCCAGGGATCTGATGGGTGCTGGGCAGGTGGGAGGTGCCCTTGAGGAGATCCCGCATGGCAGAGGAGCGGGTGCTATGGCTGAAGCATTGCTGGGTGTTGCAGGAACTGTAGCTACAGCTGAGGCGACCAGAGAAAGTGAGACTGGGGAGGGGGCATGAGTCTCACTAAGCAGTGCCCAATTCATGGAAAGCCTGTTCATTCATTTGTTCATCCATCCATCCATCCATCCATCCATCCATCCATCCATCCATCCATCCATCCATCCACCCACCCACCTTCCAAATCCATTCATTCACTGAATAACACCTTCACAGAGCCAAGACTTCTACACAGACCTGGGAGTCCAGCAGCAGACAGGACAAGTAAAGTCCCTGTTCCTGTGGGCTCACACTCTGCAGGGTAAATGGAGAATAAGCAAAGCTGTAAGATGGTTTCAGAGCAGAAGGGAAAACAGGAGAGGGACATGGAGGAGCAGAAGGAGGGCTCAGGGGCCCGCCTGGCCAGGGCTCAGACATGAATATCACCCTGCCTTTGCTCAGGGGATGCACTGAGGGAGGGAGGAAGGATGGGGTGAAGCCTGCAGGGTTCCCAGAGCCCCAGAGATGTGAGGGCACACAGAGGAAGGGCCTGAAAGGTGCTGGGTGGCAGCTGCCCTTTAGGGGCAGTTTCTTCTGGCTGTGCTGCCCTGTGGCACAGGGTGTCCCTTTCAGATGTGGGAGCCTTGCTGGGTGTCCCCTCCTATACTACAGAAGGGGGGAACCCAATGTGACTTTGCCTGTGGAGGACCCAGGGCTGGGGAGGAGCTGAGTGGGGCCCAGCAGTGCCTCCGTCCTGGGTGCTATGGCCACCTGGTGGGGACGTGTTCTCACACCTGGCTGGCTGGCCAGGCCAGCAGGTCGGCATCTGTGTGGCCGTTGGCCAGCTTTCATGCAGAGAGGCAGGTGGGACGTGGCTGGGCTGGGCTGCCATCTGCTCAGGGCTGCCTGGTGCTGAGAGCCAAGCGGCCGCAGGCAGGGGGAGGGGCAGCCCAGGCAAAGGTCACAGTGCAGGGAGGCTGAGAAGGGGCCCAGGCTGGACCCGCAGATGGGGATTCAGGGCAGAGCCGTGCTGGGCAGCTGGAGCCATCTGTGTGCACCCCTTCTGAGCTGTCCTGGGTTCAGCCCACCCCAGGGGAGCCCCCTCCTCAGCCAGGTCCCAGAGTGCTCTGGGCCTGGGGTGTCCCGGGCTGCTTCTGTCACCAGAGCTCTGGGGCTTGTGTCAGCTGCCTAGGAAGAAACACCAGGCTTCCTCCTGGCTCCACCCACCCACCCCTTTCTTACTTACTATCGAGAGGGGTGAGAAGATGCTGCAAGACACAGCTAGAGTTCATTTCAATATTAATTGTGGAACCTCATTTTCAGCAGATAATTAAATTACTCTTCAGTGACAAGCAGAATCTCTGCACCAGGATCTGAAACAGCTCCTCTGGCTGCAAAGTCTGTGCCCGCTAGGACGCCCTACCCCAAGCACTTGGGGACCAGCATGCCAGGACTGTTTCTAGACCTTGTTGGACAAGGGCCAGGAGGTGGTACCCTGAGCACTCCCTGTGGCCCTCACCTCAGGCTGGACACAGGGACACCAGTAGGGGTGGGAGGGGCTCCAAGGAGCAGGCAGTGAGCCAGGCCCCATGCGCACACAGTCACCACAGTTGCAGGACCCAGGGAGGGAGGAGGCTGCAGTCCACGGTACCTCTGCAGCCACCATGTGCTGGGAGGCCTTCTGGGCTGGGACCCTGCTGCTCACACAGATCTCGCTGCAGCCTGGCCCCCGGCTCATGGCCACTCCTGCCCAGTGCTGACCCCACTGTGCATCTGTTTTCTTGTCCTAGTGGGAACTTGGTTCCTTTCTGAGCTTTTTTTTAGGGGAGAAGGGAGCCATCATGAGGGGACATCTGGACCCAGGAAGCAGAACTCGCAGGGAGAGCTGAGGGCCTTATCTGGCACGTGGCAGTTGGGTCACCTGGACACAGCTCCCAGCCCACAAGTGTGACGCAGGAGGGCTGCTCCTCGGGCCCCGGGTGGTGACAGCTGCACTGCATCTGTGGTGCTGGGAGCTGAGGGGCTCCATGCCTGGGCCGTGCCACACGGCTCCTTCCTGCCCCTGACTCTTCATCCACCCGAGCGCACTCCAGGGAGGCCCAGGTGCTGTGTGCATCATTGCAGAGTAATTTAACTACCTGCTGGAGGTGGGGTTCCAGAATTAATATTGAAATGAACTTTCACGGTATTGTGCAGTGTGTTTTTGCTGTGCTCATGAGAAATCAGGAGGTTGTTGGGGGAGGAGAAGCCAGGAGGAAGCCTGGGGTCCCTTTCTAGGCTGTTGGCACAGGCCCAGGAGCTCTGGGAACAGGCGCAGCTCCGGACACCCCAGGCCTAGAGCATACCGGCACCTGGGAGAGCCAGGAGGGCCAGCATCAGAAGCGGTCAGGAGCCAGAGAGTGGGTTTGGCACCTGTGGGGCTTGGGCAGGCGCTGAGCCCTCGGAGTTCATGGAGGAGCTGCTGCCCCGGAGGCCTGTTTTCATGGCTCACAGTCACTTTGCAAAGAGGTGGCCCTTGGTGCTCCCGGATCAGTTGCCACCCAGGCCTGGCTATTTGCTGTCCTGCTCTGCTCCGTGTTCCTGCCAAGCTCGCACCATCAGGAACAGCAGGAGTTGCACTTCATGAGCACCGGCTAGAGATGGCTGTGCCGTCCACAGTCCCGGGTCACAGAGTCCAGTCCCGAGTTTTCCTCCTCTTGAGCTAGAGGTGCCTCAGGAGCAGCACATGCAATCAGGAGCCCAGAAGGAAGCACTCAGGGGCCCAGCGTATGATGGAACAGGAGCAGGAGGCCTGCAGCGGGGTGCGGACCAGCAGCTGTGCCACAGGAGTGGCTGAGGGCTCTGTTCTGGGGCTGCGTGCTGTGTTCGCTTCCCTGGGCTCTCCTCCATCTTCTCTTTCATTTTCCTCTCTTCCTCCTCCTCCTCCTGCTCCAAAATCTTGGAGGAGTTCTCTAAGACACACCCTCTGTGCCAATTAGTCATCCCAGGCAGGGGGCAGAGTCCCTTGGGAATGCTACCCTGCTGTTGGACATGTGGCTTCAGGCAAGTCTAGGGCTCTGGCAGGGCCAGAGGGGAGATCCAGGCCTCACCACTTACGGAGCCTGGGCCTGCGTGTCCTTACTGTGGGGACAGGGCCCTGGCATGGACAGCACGATGACGCGGACACTGTGAGCAGACAGCTCAGTGCAGCCAGTCACCATCACTGAAGGCTGTGGGGTCTCCAGTGGGCAAGGGGAGCCGAGGGGGAGGCCAGTGCCATACGGGGCAGATCCTGCAGGGCCCCTTGGCATGTGTACATCCTGAGAGTAACTGCACTCCTGTTCATTACCTACCCCAGGGCCAGGATGGTGGTAGAGTACAACCTGGGGTCCTGTGCCCAGGTGCGTGCCTCCTGCAGAGGTTCTGGATGCTCTGCCAGCCCTGGGAGCACAGAAAGTCCAGGTGGCTCAAGCTCATTGCCCAGCAGGCTGGTCAGTACCCTGTCGGCTGAAGCTTCTCCTCAGGAGCTCTCAGAACGAGGACTGTGAGAGGCAGGGACACCTAGGACCTCCTTCCTGGAGGGTGGACACAGGCCTCCCAAAGTGGCGCAGACAAGAGCTCAGGGTCACAGTAATGTCAAGATCTGCAGGCCTGGTAGGGCTGCTGGCTAGGCCTGGGATCCTACCTGAGTCTGTAAGAGACTTGGGAACCCTAACAAGATTGAACCAAGTCCCCTTTGCCTACTGTCCAGGAAGGGAGTCGGAGCCCCCCAGGGAGTTGTGATGGTGTGACTTAGAGCACAGGAGGGCCGAGCAGAGTCCTTAGGAGGCAGGAAGGACAATATGGAGGGCACACTCGGACCTGCAACACTGCATGTTTGGCCTTTTAAAATATACTTTTTCCTATATTTGAAAACCAGATTTCACATATTAAAGGGACACCAGCTTCTTTCAGAAGAGCAAAACTGAGCGCCATAGGTGCCATCTTGCTTCCCTCACACAGCTATCAGGAGTGGCCACCACCTGGCACAGCACCTGCCTTCTCATGCACCTGGGCCATCTGCCCTTTCGGGTCCCTTGCCTGGACCCTGGCCCAGGCAGCCCTGGGCAGGGCTGAAACCTTGGCAGTGTGTTTGCTCTGCATGGCTTGGGAGCTGGGAGTGATTTCCATGTGGATAGAAGTGGCAGGGAACAGCTGGGCTGGGAGGGCCGTGGGACAGAGACAGGAACGTCTCCATGGCAACCACTTGAGCTGATCCCCATGATCTTGGCTGAGAAATGGATGATGAAAGAGGGGTGGCTCAAAGGAGAGGCTGAGGGAAGAGCCTTCTGGTCCCCTCTGTCACTGGCAGCAGATGAAGCTCAGGAAAGAGGAACATCAGCCTCAAGTGGTGGGAGGTCAAGTTTCTGCTGGTTGTACAGAATAGGAACTCAAATAATAATAACAACAATAAAAACAACAGTTACCACTACAGATTTGAGTGCTTTTATGACAAAAATGTTTCTCATCTCTTGGTCACAGTAAGATTCTATTATTCTCCCACTTCATGGATGAGAAAATGGAGGCACAGCATATTCAAGTAAAGTAGACCATATCATACTGCAGGAAGGAGGTGGCTGCAAATCTGGCTTCTGGTCCAGAATCTGGGCTCTAAGCAGCTTCTCTCCGCTACCAAGATGAGGCTTGGAGTAGCACTAGTTGCCCTTCAGTCCCACTTGAGCAGTGGGCTGGGTCTCATGTCTCAGTAGGAGCTGTCCACACCCACTGCTCTTCTGGACCTCTCAGGCACAGGCTGCCCTGAAGGACAAACAACCCTGCCTGGGAGATGGGGCGCTCCAGCCTCACCTTCCTTGGGGAAACAGTTAATTGTGTCCAGGCTTGGGGGTGGGTCACATGGAGGAGCCCCTGGGATGCTCGGAGTGACCAGTCTCCATGCAGGAGGGCCAGCTGAGGGGATGGAGAGCAGCCTGCCACAGCTGTTCAGGGTCACTAGTGAGTCGTAGGGCTGGAGGAAGATGCACTCAAGGCTCCGCCTGCAGGACCATAGATCAGGATCCAGGACCAGCTCCTGCCCCAGCAGGCTGCAAGGGAGAGGGTGCTAGTGCTAGCGTCTCCAGGGCTGGTTGCAAATGGCATGCATCGAATAAGGCACCCTTGGTGCACATGTCATGTTAGGGAGGTCAGTGAGGCCCTGTGATAGGAAGCAGGGCCACTAACTCTGAGACAGCTCTAGTACCCTATAAAATGTTTTCTGCATGCAAATCTGGGGGGGCCACCAGAAGAGATAAAGTCCTCAGTGTTGCCAAGTAAGTGCAGGAGGACAGTGGGTGTGAGGGTGACTGGTGCACACAGCCACACCCGCTGAGTGGGGGTGGGGAGCAAGTACCCAAATGTCTCTGCCCTCCTCAGAAACACCCTGGGGACAGGACGACCTCTGTTGAGAATTCCTGCACCAGAGCCCCCAGGTTAGCAATTTGGCACCTACTACCCAGATCCCCATGAGCCCTGGCCCTGGTGAAGCCAGGATGGCTTGCTCCTGTCCCTGACCCCCTGTCCATTTCCTGTCCTGGTGGCCTGAGCCCTTCTCTCAGGAGATGCAACTACCCCAAATCTGTGCCCAGCTCTTGTATCTGGGGGCCTTACTCCAAGCAGGGAGAGCCCAGATCAGAGGCTACAAACAGTGGCCCACAGGCTGGCCATTTCCCCGGAAGTGTTTTACAGTGGTACCTCGGCCTACAAACTTAATTCTTTCCGTGATTCTGATCATCAACCAAATTGGGTGAGGACCAAATCAAAAGTACCCATGAGTCCAATATTAGATTTGATCTGCCACAGCACCCACCCCTATCAGCTGCCCCTCAGCCGGCCTGTTTCCCGTGCTTACCCTCATTCTTCTGTGAGTGTTTGTGACTGGACTTCGTGGGGGGCTGGGGTCACTCTACACTCTGAGCTTGGGTCCTGGTCCCTGAAACGGGAATGACAATGGCCCCCTCTTGCCGGGCCATCACAGGACAGAATGACAGAGTGTGTGTAAAGGGCCTAAACCGTGAAGGCCCAGTTCCCTTTAGGCAGTCTTACTGTTTTTGCCATACTGTGGAGACAGCCCCGTGGAGGTCACATGCGGCTGCCTAGCCTCAAATCCCCACCTCCTCCATTCATTGCTGTGTGATCTTGGACAAGTCGGTGGTGTCCTCCGGTACTCAGTCTCATAAGTTACCTGGATGATGAAGATCACACCAACTCTAGCTCCCATGGACATCCCAGAAGGACACCAGGCTCTAGGAGAGTGTCCTCACATGGACAGAAGATGAAAAGAGCTGAGGAGAATGGTGGGCCCCTCAGGACTGAGCCCCGACCCCAATGGTAGAAGCTGAGGGATGTCGGCAGGTGCCTGGTGGTGACCCATCCTGCTCTTGTCTCTGTCCGTCTGAGTCCTTTGAATAGCTATTGGCATGCGATATCCTTTCATCCATCTTTCGCCTGTCATTGCAACTACTGAAACCAGGGTCTAACACAGAGCACCTGGTAAGCGCTCAGTAATTACTGACTGCAGAAATGCAAGGATTAACAGACACATGTTTGTGTCCACATTCACATCTTCGGTAGGTGAGTACACACCCTCTAGTTTTTTCTCTTGGTGGTACTTGGCTTTTCTTCATGCCCCTGAGAAATTTCAAAGGTGCCCACTCCAGTGCCCACCCATTCCCACAGCTGGCCCTGCTGAAGCAGAACGAGCAGGTACCCAGACTCACCTCCCGTGCTCAAGACCTGTGGCCTGCAAGGGCTTTTGCTTCCTCTTCAGCTCTCCGCTGCCAGAGCAACTATGGAAGATCTATGGGGGAAACGGGGGGAAGCTGAGGACCTCCGAGCTCGGGTGCCCAGCCTCAGCATCTCTGGGGGAGGGAAGCCTCCCCAGGTGCCACCGTCCTCGTCACTGTCCGAGCCCATGACATCATGCCTTGGTGGCCTGTCCTCCACCTCCCAAGCCCCCTGCCTCCTGGGCCCAGCCCACCTGGCCCCTCCCCAGATGCCCCCCTGGACTCCTGGGTCACAGTGAAGATCTCTGAGCCTGAGCAGCCCTGCCCATCTGTGGCCTGGGCATTTACTTCCACTGAGGATGTCTCATCCTTGGACACCACCTCCTTGGAGGTCAGAACACGTCTCGTGTCCCCCATGGGCCTGCGGCTATCTTTGGAGTTTTCTCTCCTGCAAGGACTTTGCATCAAACAGGTCACAGATGGGGCCTCGGGGTGTCGTGGTGTGCCAGAAAAGCAGAGATGCAACTTCAGACCTCTGCAGATATTTAACAGAAATGAAATTATGCTCCAGGTCTTATAAAACATTCATTGTATCAAGGGCCTTCGCTTCATAAAAATATACTCATGTACATTAAAAATATAACTCTCCAGAACCACAAAAATGACATAAAATTAATGGCTGAGCGAGGACAGATGTTACAACTTTTATTCACACTGCTTTGCTTCCCTTTCCAGAGTGTTTGTTTTGGAGTAATTTATGTGGCCCAAGACTGCGATAAAAGCTGATATAAGACTGGTCTTTGGATTCAGTCAGGCACATCTAGGTCAAGTCCAGGGTTGATCTTAACAGCTGTGCACTCTTGAAAAAAACCTCAAACCCTTGGCTTTTATTTGCAAAATGGAAATTGTTTGAGATTCTCCTAAATGGGGCTTCTGAGGGCTCCATGAGGCTGACCCAGGGCCTGTGACTGCTCCTTAAGTTGGGGCACTCGTTTTTACTTAGATATACCTGGCTCCTCCAGGGAAGTCCCCACCCCAGGCTCTGCTGAACTCCTAGGGAGGGCGGGCCTTGGCGGATCTTCCTAAAGAGTTAAAATAATAATAATAAAAAAATACCCCCGGAGGCACATTCCAACAGAGAACGCTCTCTTTATACCACAGGACTCTGTGTCATAAAAAAAGTTATGCGCAGCAGATTAAAACTACAGCTCTCTCTTGTCCTTCTCTCCATAGACTTGACCAGAAACCTGCCCACAATGATCTCAAGACCTTTGAACAAACTTAGTTCTGACTAGCAGGGCCCCTTTGAATGTAGAACAAGGCCTGCTGAGTCCTGTCACCTTCTGCTGGATCCCTGCACATGCGTCCCTCGCCCTGCTTCCATCCGTCCCTGGGACTCGTGCTTCCCCTGCCCCCCAACCCGCGCTGTAAGTGCTCCCCAGCTGCACAGAACCCGAGGGGACACCCTACTTCCTGCAAGCTTATGAGCACCCATGTTTGCCAGGCAAGGTCTGGGGCAGGGGAGGTAGACATAGAAAAAAAACAAGAATTCAGATAAAAGTCCTTGCTCTGTTGGACCCGACAGCCCAACCAGCTGACATGAGGATGAGGCAGGAAGGAAGCACAGTGGCAGGCAGGGTGGGAGGGAGCAAATGCTGCAGGTACAAGGCTGTGCGCGTGTTGTGCTAAGAGTCCTCATGGCGGTCCGCCTGGTGTGAGTGCTGTTGGTGTGGAAACTGAGCCCCAGTTCAACCTGGACTCAAAGCCTCTCTGATCTGGAATGTACTCACCCTGGGAAACCCACAGTTCATTAAGGCCATGCCTGCTTTCTACCTCTTACCTGCTCCCAGAGCGCCAAGGACGTCTAGGGTGGAGGGTTTTCTGGTTTTTCCATCTTACTCATTTCTGCATGACCAGCAAACACAACCCTGGTATATAGCATGGGCATACAGTGGGGGCTGGCTGGATGCTTAGGTTTGGGAAGGCGGTAAACAGCAGCTGAGGAGAGTGACTGGTCCAGATGTGGGAGCCGCATTTAAACTGAGACGCAAAGGAAGGGAAGGAAAGAGCCACCAGTAAAAAAATATGGGGAAACAGCAAGTGCAAAGGGCCTGGGGCAGAGATGAGCAGGGAAGGCTGGAGACACTGTGGTCAGTGCTCCTGTAGTGGCATGGGCTGGGGAGAATGGGGGAAGCTGTCATCAGGGCCTATGTCCAGCAAGGTCACAAGGAAGAGCTGGGGTTTTATTTGCAGAGCAGTAGGGAACCACCAAAGGCTCCAGACAAGAGGATAACAAGATTTGGGTTATATTTTAAGTCTCCTGCTAGCTTCAGGGGTGGCATGAAATAAGAGAGGCCTAGGTGGACACAGGTCAGGGAGGAAGCTGTGGTGGAGACTGGGGCTCCAGCCAGCAGGCACACGGGTGGCTTGGACACACTTGGGAGGTGGACACTGGGGGTGCCCGCTTGGCTGTGTGGGGTTAAAGCCCTGGAAACCTGAGGTATTTAGGCATCTGGAAATTCTCTTGATCACTTGAGGACCAGAAAGAGAAGTGGCCAGACCCCAGTGAAAACGCCACCCCCACACAACCTCCAAGAGTCCCCACATCTCACACCTCCACCTCTCACGGGGGGCATTTGCCCCAGGTTCCTGCTCAAGGCCTCCCTTCTACAGGGAAGCCTCCACCCGGAGCCGAAAGCTCGTGTTTGCTTTGCTAATTGATATAAATGGCTTTCCTTCACAGCCACGCGTGCGGAGCTGAGACGTCCACATTAATGGGGCCAGAGGAGGAAAATTAAGTGCTTCAATTTGCTGTTTCTCAAGATGAAAAATGGGAAAGGAGAAAGGCAGTCTAAAGAGAGTTGTGAGTAGTTGGAAGCCCCCTGGGGAGGGACAGAGGCAGCCCCAGACAGGGCTGCAGGGGACAGCAGGAGGGGAATGGCACAAGGCTCAGGTCCACACCCTCACCACCTTTCCTGAGAACTTGGGGTTTAGGCTTTCCCAGGCAGGACCCAGCCACCGCACATGCCTGCCTGTGGGGTTTCACTGCCCTGACTCCTGGGCCAGATGGGGCCTAAAGTGTATAGGCAGCAAACCCACCCCCAGCCAACAAAAAGGGAAGGCATGGGCCAACTCCTCTCTCCCCATCCTCTTGGACTAAACAAGGAATCCTGCAGACCTGGGCAGGGACAGGGGGCTGAGCCCATGAAGGACAGGGTCCCCTTCCCCACTGACACCAGCACTTCGGGGGCTTTCTCAGAAGTTTCTTATGGAATCAGTTTTGTGGAACACTGGCACCCATAGGGCCTTTAACTGATCAAGTCTTGGTTGTAAAGAGGACACAGAAGCCCAGTAAGGCCACTGGCTTATACACGCTAATGGCTGGCCCAGGCCAGAATTTGTGGCCAGGACTTACCTGGTAATTTCTGGGTGAAACTTCAGATTTGATGAGAAGACCTGGAGGCCGTGCTGTGCACGCTCTCAATGGCAGGTACGAACACTGAGCCCCTCAGTGGCTCTGTGATTCTTACTCACCCATCTGAACCTCTAACCACTCCCTTCCACGAAGAGCCTGCCAGGGTTTCCCAGTCCCTGCTTGACAGCTGATGGTCACCAGCCTTCAGGAGGTGATGGGGCAAGTGCATCAGTCCAGGAGCATGTCAGGAACATCCCAAAGTGTGGGGACTTGGCCGCATCACGAGTGGGAGCACTGGAGTAAGCCTAAATCTCAGGCCCTGGGGTCCGAGGGAGGTTGGGACTCCGAGCAGAGTCTCCCCAGTGGGCTCACACTGCAGGTCAGGGCTGCCGGTGTGATCAGAGCACCACTTGCTGGCATGTGCGTGAGGACAGTGCGAAGGACTGCCATGGCCCGGGCTGTGTGTGCACACAGAGTGCAGGGTGTTGGTACAGGAAGGGTGTGCATGTGCACAGTGTGTGTGCACATCTGATCCTTAGACGCTCATGGTGGCTAGGGGCGCACCATCCCCTGGGGTACTGTCATTTCATACCTGCCACTGATCAAATGCCATGAGCTAAGTACCTTCCAAGGCTGCCTGAACCTACCTCTTGGGGACAGCATTAATTCTCCCTCACTGGTCACTGCTGCTGTAGTCAACTCTGCACCCTCCACCACACCAGAAAAGAGCACGACCCCCTCTCCACCCCCAAGCTGGCCCCACGTGCTTCCCAACCCCTTTGTCACCCAAGGGCATACAGTGCCAGGGAGGAAGCTCAGCCCTGTTGCCCCCAGTAACACACTGACACTGTCCATTGTGCACGGAAGGACTCCACACAGAAAGGCTGGATCTAAGATATGGGACTGCCCCTCCTCTCTGTGTGAAATTCTGATGGACAGCATCAGCGTCTTATAGTGACAGCCAAGTTTAATTGATTGTGCCAGGTGTGTAATAGTAAGAAAGACACATTGAAATGAGTCATTGTTATCATTTTTATTGCTATCAATTACCGGCCTAGAGCTGACCAGCCCAAAGGACATCATACATGGTATTCACCTCTTGACTCTAGAGAGGCACCTCCACTCGCTACGAGGAGAGAGGTGTTCCCGGGCGCCCTGCGCTCTTCTAGCTGCTCGTGGACAGGGGCAAGGGCATCCTCGGGTGACACCAGATGCAACGACCCAGAAATGATCCCAGGACACAGCAGCTTTCACCACCTCCTGTTAGTACTTCAGCCCCAACCAGACTGGAGACTCGAGGAGCCAGAAACTGTGTTCTCCCTGATCTTTCTTGAGAAGCAGTGACATTGCAATGGGGATGGCTCTTTGGGCAGCTGAATCCCCTCTCACCTAGGAGCCACAGCTGGACTTGGGGGTTACAGGGCTTTCTAAGAGCCTGTCCCCTGAGCAGGGCTGTAGCTGCTTCAGGAAGACAATCAGAACCCAGCGCCTTCAGTGAGCACCTCTGTGTCCCACACTGGCCACCAGTTCTGCACTTAAAAGGCACTCAGGTCCCCTCCTCCCCGACTTCCCAGAGCAATAGTGCTTCTCCTCATCCTGCTGGTCAAAGCCAGGCTGGACTTCACATCTCCTGTTCTCTGGGCCCCTGGCCAGCCGGGTGGCCTTAACTGATGCGTGTGGGAAACACCTCAATAGCTTGTAGATCCCTGGCATCTTGGCAGTGGCCCGTCTCCAGTCGTCAGCCACCTACCCAGAATGGAGGCGGTGACACCTGTAGGAGGAGTAGGCTCAGCCTGGGATCCTGAGGCTCAGTGTGGGAGGGGCCCCTAAGCCTTCCTCAGGGGGTTGTCCTGAGGCCGCTGGAGGCCTAGACTTGAGCAGAGCGATGCAGTCCTGTGGTCTCAGGCTGGGAAGCCCAAGGGCTACTACTAACATCGCTCTTCCATAAAGCTTCCCTGGAGCCCCTTGGGGTGTCCCCCTGTCCCCACAGCTCCTCTTTCCTCTCCCTGTCTATGGTGCTGCATGCACAGCTTGTCAGATATACTAAAAAACTGCCATGTCATTACTTGAGCAGTTTCTGGCTAAGAATATCCCTTCCTCTGGGGGAGGCAGGCACCTAAATACAGCCCCCACTGGCAGGATTAGCACAACTAATTATGTTCTTCCAACAGGGAGGCAACAGGTTCCTGACACCTCTGCAGACTCAGAACTGCTGACATGGATCCTAGAAAGGTTCCCTGACCGGCTGGTCAGGATGCCCCCAGGAAACCTTGGGGATCAATAAGTTCCCTGCCTTCCCATTTGACAGAAGTGAATCCCAAGTTCCAAGGAAGGGCTGACTACTCCCATTTTGCAGGTGGGAAAAATGAGGCACTGGGTTGCAATGTGCTGACATACCTAAACCACTGCCCTCCCCCACCAGGCTCTGTTCAGGGCTTCTCTGTCACTCTGGTGGATTACATGGGAACAGGATCTGGGTGTGACCACTGGTGCTTGGGGTGGTCCCTTGCCTCTGCCTACTGAATCTTGTCCCCATGTTCCCTGAGTCCTCCTTCAGGGCACCACCTACTCCAGGGCTCTCTCAGGATGCTCACAGTCTGTCACCTTGGTCCTCTTTCTTCACACTGTCCGGTCTCCTTGGACAACAAGATTTAATTGGGGCTGTCACAGACCCCAGGAGCCTGAATGAACAGGTGTCCACGCCTGGCCACTATGTTCTACCACCAAGCACAGTGACTGCTCAGATATGGGTGTGGGCCCAAGGCAGTCCAGGCTAGCATGCTGGGGTGCAAGCTGGAGAGAGGGAGAGAGAAGGATCCCTCCACTGGATCTTGCTGGCACTGGGAGAGAATGCAAGCCAGAAGCAGCAGGAGCGGCCCAGAAAGCCACTACTTTCATAACAGGTTGGGTTGAAAGAGGCACAAACCTTGCTCAAACTGCCTACATAGGAGATAAGAATTCACAACAGCTCGTGTAAAGCTCCACTCAGACTCAGTGCTCTGGTGACTGCAGCAGGATGCGCTTGCACCAGCTCTGGACTTGCCTCACCTATCAGCTTTGCTCTCAGCCTACTGTTTTTCCTGGAGGTGGCAGGGAAGACTTTGCATAAGGGCCACCCCGGAAGGAGGGCTCATTTTTCCCAATGCTCATGCCAAAAGCCTGGCTCATGACTAACTTGTATTTTATGTGCAACCCCCAGCCAATCACTGAAGTCAGGAGAATGGGGTGCTCTGATTGGTCATGTCTTAATCATGTGTTAACTGGAGCTGCCAATGACTCTGCCTTTTTTTCTGCTCCCACAATGCACTGAGAACAAAGAGGTTGCTTAGCAACAAGCTCTGGGCTCCTCTTGGGCATCCAGAATTAGGAAAGCCATGTCAGGTCCCTGAATGTAGAATTACTATAAAGAGATCCTGAATACATGGATTTTAGCCATCTGTGGCTCCTTGAAGGATCAGACTTCCATACAAACATCAGCCTGTATAACTTGATCACTAAAAACTCCTGAATAACCCATGGTGTTCAATAACATCACATTCAAGGTCATAACTCTTTTCTATAAGGCCATGCAGGATCCAGCCTGTGGCTGGCTTACTGTAGTAACAGGAGGCCTTCTTCCTGTCCAAACATACCAAGCTGATTCCCACCTTAGGGCTTGGGCCCTGGCTATCCCCAATACCATCACTATAAGTAGCTCCCTCAGTCAACATGGATCTCTGCTTAAATGTCAACTCCCTAGAGAACCTGGCCCTGAGTATCCAGCCCAAGGAAGGCCACACCCTCCCCCATTCTATCTGTCCCCAGCCACCTGTTACTTTTTTTCTTCATGTCACTTATGACATGAAGTGACATGACTCATATGGTCTGGTGACTGCAGGGAAAGGGTGTTTGGGGCTTGGAAGGTATACGCCAGAGGACACAAGGAGGGAGAAACCAGGCTTGGGGCAGAGCTGGGTCCTTCTTAGTTGAAGAAGCTTTGCTGAGCCCTGATGAGCCAGCCGATGGGGTCCTCAGACACCAGAACCAGTCACTGCCTCCTGGAGGTTGTTAGGTAGTAGGTCTTGGTTCGGTTTCTAGTGCCTTCTGGACAGCTCCAGGCTTTGGAGAGAGTAGAACTGGCTGTGAAGCAGCCTGAGTAAATAGTTTGAGGCAGAGCAAAAACGGCTGGACTTTTTCCCTCCAACGGCCAAAAGGGGGCGTATCGTGATTCCTAGTTGCCATACCTCTCTCCCTGGCCTCCCTGCAGCTGTCCTGGATACCCTGCAGCAGCTCCTGCACATAGGCGTTATCTGCCATGGCCACAGGAGGCTGGGCTTGGGGTCAATTAGCAAACTCAAATTTGAACCAATTAGCAGGTTCAAATTCTGCCATTCAGCAGGCTTAAACCTCTCCTATCTTGTGCAGCACCATGGCGGGCTGGAAATGAGGACCAATCACGGGCCTACTGCTGCTGTAGATAAGCAGTGCTTCCCTCCCTGCTTGGGATTAGTCTAGGAGGACTCCCTGGGTGCATTGTCCTCAGTGCTTCAGCCCACCCCGAGTCCAAATCAAGCACCTCTCCGGTGGCCCTGTAAATCTGCTCATGATTCATTTCTCAGGTAGCGTTGGCTCAGATAGTCCTGTCCGTCTACTCAGGATTCTATTCTGAGTTGTGTAGGCAGAACTGTTAGCCTTGGAGAGTTCAGAGATCCTCAGCAGAGAGAACAGCAGCAGTGCCAGTCGGCAGTGGCTGGAGACTTCTGATCAGGAACCAGAGAAAGCTGCTGTAGGTTAGCTTGGCTATGGAGGACCAAGCGGGGCAGAGCCCAGAGCAACCCTCTGGAGGCTTCTGGAGCTCACAGCTCCTAGCAGAGTTATATTTTGTGATTAGTGATTTGCATCCAAATTCAGCAACACAACTCTCTGCTGATTGGTGCAATTTTGGAAGGAAGGTAGCTCGCTAGTGACTAGGCTTTGGAGCCAGACCTGGGTTCAGATCCTAACTCTGCCAACAAAGGCACTGTTTGTTAAGGACTGGTGGGGACCAGCCTCTTGCCACATGTCTGTGTGGACCCTCTGATGCACATGCATGGCTTAGGCTCATGTCTGTGCATGCCGACCCCACAACAATGTCATTTGTTTGTATTAAATGGTTTTCATGAGGAAATGGTGACACTTAAAGTACAGGACAGTGGCGTTCATGCCTGTAACTGGTGGGAAATTCTGCCACTGCTTAAAGCTGGCCCTCAGTCTCTTGGAAGCCTGCTCAGGCCACCCTTGAAACCCCTACCCGCCCACTCAACAACATTGATTCAGGCTGGGCCAGGGTATTGGGTGGACAGAGCTGGGCCCACCAGACCCTTGGAAACCCAGGTCAAGGGCACTATCCTCCTACAGCTCACAGGGCTTTTCCTTCCCTGTGCCTGCCACCCTCCTGTCCACAATGCAGGTTCTGGACATTGCCCCTTCCAGCCAGCCTCTGTTCCAGGCGTCAGGAGCTGCCTTTCCCGATGACCAGATACCACCTATTCCAGATGTTACATCAGTACAATCCATGCCATGTTTTCTTGGCTCCAGCTTCCTTTGCTCAACACACTGCTTCTTAGATTGAGCCACGCAGGTGTACAGTAGCAGTGTGCTGCTTCTAGTGGTGGTGTGGCCGGCACCCTTGCTAGAAACATTACTCGATTCCTCCCCTGTGCTCTCTCCAGAGCTCTGCCTAGCTGACTGATGGTGTCCCCTCCAGGGCAATGGTATTCAAGGGCCTTTGGGGGGTGATTAAGTCACGAGTGGGATTAGCACCTGGAGAGAAGGAGTAGGGGTTTCAGGAAGCCCTCTCTTGTCTTCTCTTTCCTTCTACCATGAGAAGACAAGGAGCTGCCTTGGAAGCAGGAATGGCCCTCTGCACATCCAGTTCTGATCTTGATCAGGCCACTGTGCTCTTGGGCTTCTCGGCTGTAGAACCATGAGACATAAATTTCTATATTTGGCTGGTGAGATAGCTCAGTAGACTAAGCTCCTGCTTAGGCAAGCACACAGACCTGGGTTTGATCCCCAGCTCCACACTGCATGCTGCCTCCAGCCCCGGATGCACTGAGCCAACAACCAAGACCAGATGTGGTGGCATATGCCTGTAATACCAGCACTGGGGAGGCTGAAAACAGGAGGATCACTTCGAGTCTGAGCTTCATAGTGAGACCCTGTACCAAGTACATTAAAAAATTCTCTATTTACAAAGTACTTCAAAGCCAGGCATGATAGCGCATGTCTGTAATCCCAGCACTCAGGAGGCTGAGGCAGGAGGATTGTTGTGAGTTCAAGACCAGCCTGAGCTACAAAGTGAACTTAAGGCCAGCCTGAACTGCATAGTGAGACCCTGTCTCAAAAAAAAAAAAAAAAAATCAAAAACAAAGTACTTCATCTGTAGTATTCTGTGAAGGCAGTGCAGATGGGCCAGGGCAGGGCATGGCCATTGCTCAGTAAATGCTTGCTGGAGAGTTGAGCCCGGGAATAACAAGGAGGATCACTCCTTTGGCGCAGTTCATAGCAAGGAGAAAGGATCCAGGAGATATCATAAGAACTCAGCCTCCCTCCTCCTCCAAAACACTTCTTAGTAGCAAAGAGGACCAAAGCTTGCTCCCATCCAACTGTCAGATGTTTGCTGGAGACTCCAGAAATGCCAGCGCCAGGTGAATAACTCCCCTGCTACAGTCTGCAGCCTCAAACTCTGCAGTGACAGAGATCCAAAGGCCGGTGGGACCAAGTCTTGTTTGCAATCTGCTAAAACCAGGGTCCCTAGGCTGTTACATTTCCATCCCACTAGGGGAGGCAGTTAACTTTGGGCATCCTCGTCTGCCTGCCCCATCCGGTGTGCTGCTTGTTCCGGATGCTCACCCCTACCCAGTATGCACTGGGGAGAGCTTGATTAATCTGCTTCTAAACTGCCACTTTTAACAACCTCCTTAATGATGAAGCCATTTATGCTTAAAGAACACATGGCGAGTCACCCCGTGGAACACTAACCCGATTTATTAAAAATGCTGTACCTACCACATGCGAAGATCAACATCTTTAACACAAAAATGTGTGACCTAATCTCTACCTCCAGTCCCAGCCCTGATGCAGCCGAACAGATTGAGTGGGAGGGGAGAACCTGGGAGGCAGCTTCACAAAGAGTCAGAGAAGCTGTACTTAAATGTTTTAGGAGAAGCCAGGCCAGCCAACCCAAACTTGTTTTTTTCAGCATCAGCCCAGGGAGGTGTGGAGAAAACCAGACCCATTTCTTTTTTCCATGACTCACCCTTCCCACCTCGCTGGGCCATCAGTGAAGTCACCCTGACACCTCTGTCTACGATGCTGGTGGCAAGGGGCCCCCCACCCCATTGATGACACTTACGCACCGGGGCCCAAGCCACCTAGTGTGGCAGAATTTAGCGTCTCCCTCTCACCCCTTCTCATGGTTGCTCGTTGGGGCCACCTTGGGATACCTAACCTGTGCAATTATCTAGCTAATTTTGTCTTAAAGCTGACTTGCTTTTCAAATTTTAGCCTCAAGCTGAGCAATACTGTTTTTTGAAATCATAGGGGGTTCTTTTTGTTTGTTTTGGTTTGGTTTGGTTTGTGGTTTTTTGGTCTCAGTTATACATGCTTTGCTTTAAAACTTAAAGGAATAGCCTCAGAGAGAATTCTTACCATTGTCGTCTATGCTACTGGTGTGGGCAACGTACCCAGGAATGCTGGATGGACTCCATATTCCAAAATTCTGGACAAATGATGTTTCCTGGGACTTGGATGTCTGGTTTTTAGCAGATTCGGGGGCAAAGGCTTAATATTCCAGTTCAGAAATTTCCGTCCCAGAGGCCCTGACCTCAGCTGAAGCGGTGCACACAGCGCCCCCTTCAGGCCTAACTCCTGAGGCGGCTTCCTCTCAAGAGGAGGCCTGGGAGCTGCCCTGGAAGGAGTGTCAAGGACATGAAGACTTGATGTGTGTGAATGTGTACATTTATAGAAAAGAATGAGCCGGGCGTGGTGGCGCATGCCTGTAATCCCAGCCCTCGGGAGGCTGAGGCAGGAGGATTGTTGTGAGTTCGAGACCAGCCTGAGCTACAAAGTGAGCTTAAGGCCAGCCTGAACTGCATAGTGAGACCCTGTCTCAAAAAGACAAAAAAAAAAAAAAAAAAAAAAAAAAAAAAAAAAAAAAAAAAAAAAAAAAAAAA